>CAEGAE010056632.1:0-17037 GCA_903067095.1 Girardinus metallicus
GTGAGGTCTGCTACGTGAGCGCTAAGGAGAGCCGAGGTGAACTTGTTGATTCATTCCATCTGTAAATTTGAGAAACTACAATACATCTACAATAATTGTGAGTATATTGTAACTCATTATCCAATAATGTTCGTTTGTTTTAATAGCAATCAATTATTTGTTCTCCAGAGTTAATAGACAGTATTTTCTGCTGCAACATAGGGCTAAATGGGTTTTACAAGTCTGTTGTAACAAGAATTTACAGTATTCTCACAGAGCTTCACCATTTATTTCGGAACAAGCTTAGCACATGAAGTTACAAATATTCTTCAGTGAATGCACATCTTGTCCTGCTGAAGATCTTTGCACTGCAGTGACCCTTAGATTGTTAGAAAAACAGCAGATTAATTTCACGAATAATTAAATCATTTTGCAATTCTGTCGTTTTTTTTCAAGCCAGCAGAGTCCGGACACTATGTCTGGTTCGGATCTGGACCTTTGTCCAGTCTCTGAAAATGGGAGTTTTAGTCAACCCCAAAGATGGGGGTTAGGTGCTGCCAGTCCAGTTCATGTGGAGCATTAATGTCCAATTTGATATGTTACAGGATAGTCAGAAAATTTGGAAGAAAATATAAATCAATATAGAAAGACTATGAAGCTGGTTATGTTTGATACAAAAATTCACTATAAACAGAACATTTAAATGTTGCAAATACCAATATATGGAAGCTATTTGTTAGTAACCATATCCATTTCAATCCTAAAGAGGAAAACTATTTTACAAAAAATTATGTTGTACTGAAAAAGACTTGAAGCCCATTAGTTAGACCATAAATTTGGTGAAACTAAGCAATTTCCCCCCCGTCCTTCCCCTTCTAGCTTTATGTGCTGTCTAGTTTTATGGAGCTCATTAATTTCAAAACCAGACTCTTTAAGAATAAGTTGTATTCAAAATATTGTTCAATAAGCCTAAATTACCAAAATCAGAAATATGTGCATAGACATTAAATATATTCAGATGCATTTCAGTATTCCTTTATGTCCTGCAATATCCTTAAACACAATCAGAAAGGAAATGAGGTGATTTGGAGACTCAATTTTCAACCAGCATCAGTGACACTGCTACATTTAGATCTGTCATGTTTCAGAATGCTTCTTATTTAAATTCTTATTTCTGTCAGAAGAAATTTGTATTGGTGTACTGTTTATTGGTGTATAACTCTTTATAAAGTGCCAACCAAACAAAAAAGAGAGACAAGATAATTTAGTTAAGGAAAATCTTTCTGAAAGTATTTTTTTGCTTTAGTCATACAAAAAAGTTACAAGAAATATGTGTTAAATCAGCATCTGCCAGTGTCCAGATGACGATGTCCGTGTAGGTGTGTATTTTTCACTTTATGTTTTTACACTTCAGTTCGAACCTCCTCAGGATGCTAATTAATTCACTTGCTGGCAATTTTATGAGCCCATCTCAACATTCTCTGCCACTAGAACAAAACCTTACAAACTGACTCAAATTGGTTGTTGATTTTCTCTGCGATGTGTAATTAGAACTATCGATGGAGAAAGCATATGAAAAAGGCATATGTTCCTCTGACCTTTGAATTGCATAGTATGCTTTTATATATATATATATATTTGTTATTTTGAGAAATTTCGACTTGGTTTCACTGAAGCTTTTTTCAAATGTGACTTATGAGCACGCTGCAGATGGCAACACAACACCCCGTGCTAAGATGTTATTGGCACTCACGCCTCGCATATGCATGGCATCCTCTAACTTTAGATTTGTCACAACTCTTAAGAGCCCTTAATGTTGTTAGTTAAAGTGATCTATCTAAAAATTACTGCTGAATATTGAGGTGTAAATTAAACGGTCTGTCAGGGACATTTCTTTCATCATACTTACAATTAAGACTATCTGCTGTCATTTTGTTTGATGCCACAACTTCACTGCCACAAGCTGAACTGTGAATGTCAGTTGGATTAGTGTGATTGTGTGAAACAGGAAACCACAAAATGCGAGCATTGAAGCTGTGCTGGAAGTCAAAGAAACGTGGCTAATAAGGCAATCAACGCTACTTCACCATTTCCGGTATTCTGAATTTGAAACACATGCCAGGTGAAATCAATGCACAGTAACTGGAGGGTGTTCTATAAGGGCTGTAATCATGATTACATTGTGCAAAAAAAATTAATCTTCAGCCTAAATCAATAAAAGTCTTACAGGGTTAGCTCAGAAATTCTGAAGCAATTAGTTGTTGATCTGTAGGGGAAAGACTTAACAAAAATTAAATAACTGATTGACATTGGTTCCCCCAAAATGCAAGTTCCACAATTGCCTCACACACATAAGCTGATTTGACTCATATTTATTTTTGACAACTTAAAAACTCTAAACTAAATTCATGTCTGGAGTGAAATGTTGAATAGGTTGCTCTGCCACCTACTGGTGGTGATCTTTCTAAGTTATTAAAGCAGTTATTAAAATATTGAAGTAACGTCTCCAGACATCAGCCAAGAAAATGACTTGGACTTGACTGAGACACTTATTTGGCTTTATTGTTTTTGATACCAGGCCAGTGCGTCCAGATTACACTAAATTTTCTTTAACTCAAAGTAGTCATTTTATCCGTTTGAGTCTCTAGCCTCTTCTTTCAAATGAGTGTACTGGACACTGACATGAAGGATCTGTGGACAACTGAGATGTTGCCTTATGATAGTTGATACCATCTGTCTTACTCAGTCAAGAAACAAAGGAATGTGTTGGTTCACAGCAAGAGAACTGCCCAAAGTAGTGACTTTGTTCCCACATTTTGGAGTAAAGGGCCACTCAGTGGTTTTCATTTGTTCCCGAATGTCACAAATTGGAAGATCATTCACAGTTAATGTTAAAAGAGCCTGTCAGAGGTTGAGCAAACATGTGAGATTTGAGCATGCCAAAGTTGCAGATTGAGCCACCACTGCACAGACTGATTGAAAGTCTGTGAGAGGTAAGTGTACACACCAAAAGCTATTGCTTGCCCAGAATTAAATGATCAAACACTTTTGTCTCACTGAGTTCTCGACAAGGTAGAGCAAATAATTACACAGTATGAGTAAGACGTAACCCTTGTGTAACCCTTAGCACACCTTATTGTTTAAAATAGCGCTTCTAAATTAAGCTGAGTATTTCAAGACATCTATTTGCAGGAATAGCCAGACCAATATTTGTGCCTATAAAGTTATCTTTTTTCTGAAATTGCAAATATAATGACATGACATCGAGCCTGATCTCAGTCCAAAACAAATCTAGATATTTTTAGTGTTTTAAAGAGGCAGCTAAGGCTGAACAGATGGATTAGCAATTCGAAGGTTTACTGTCAGAGTAGATTTTACTTGCTAATTAAAGAGATTGGATACTTTGAATATTATTAATCTTACTGCATTTTATTGAATTTCATTTTTATATTTGCTGCCAGACAAAAACCTTGCATCTCTAAAAAATAAAATTTTCAGAAGAGGAAAAAAAAAATGTTTTTCTTGAAAATGTAAATCCTGTTAAAAGTATTAAAAACACGCTGTTTTTAATACTGTTCGATCATGCTTCACATGGCCAGATGGGAAGCATGATCAATATGGAGAGAAGAGGTTTTTGCTTGTCAGTGGTGATTTATAAAATGTGTTACATGGTATATCATAACTGAGCTTTTTGTAGACAATTTTGTCTCGAATAAAGGTGAAAAATAGCTGACAATGAAACTGCTTGGGTATTTTCAGCTCGTGTCTACTGATGCTAAATAACTGGAAATAAAATATGAGTGAACTGAGGGTGAAGGAGATTTGTCACTGTTATTAAAAACAAAAACATTTGGTATTTGCTCTGAATGCTGTCATCCTCCCACACACATCCACCTGACAATCTGGGAGAAAAAAAAAAAAAGGCCTCACACCCACACACAATGCAAAAATGATCAAACTTGTTCAAGGATTTTTGATCCACGTGAAAACTGTTTTATTACTAAAGTTAATTGAAACTTTATTGGCAGAAGAAAATTAATCTGAAAAATTTACTTCAGTTTGAGCAATGAATTCACAATGGGATAAACAAAGAAATATGATTTAAGGGAATTAAAATGTACATAAACAGCAGTGACTAGTCATGAATTTTGCTCCAAGATTGTTTTCATTTTAGTGCCATTTTAAAGTACCATTTTCAGAACAGCTTTGCTGGAGGAGGAGTATATATTTCATAACAAATTTTAATTTTTTCACGCAAAAGTATTGGGAGTATCTAACAGCTTTCTACTTTAGTTCTATTATCTTTAAACCTCTAATGGACAGTTTTTCTTTAACTCTCTACTTGCTCTTCTGTCATGCAAACTGTTCTTTGTCCCTCTTATGGCTGAAACAATAATTAGCCTTAGACAGAAAAGCTTGTTAAAGTTTTCCATCTGTTTGGACTTCTTTGGAATTGTTTTTTTTTTTTTGTCATGTTTCATGTTTGATATATTTATTTATTGAACAGAGATCAGTGAATGACATCCCCAAAATTGACTTTATTCCAGATGAGATTCAGACAAAACTTGTTGAGTGTAGTGATCCAACATAAGTAGTAAAGAACAATTTATTTCATGCCTTCAAACTCTGTTGCATCGTGCATATAAATATCTCATTTACAGTACTTGGTGTGAATTATTATGAGATAGAACTCTAAAGAAACAGCTTATTAATGAGGTTAATGAGGCTATTCATGTTTTTTTTTTGTGTGCAATTGTTAAGTAAAATGATGTTCTTACTTGAGAAAGTCAACTCAGAGGACCAGTTATTTATATACTCACCATTTCTTTAATGCTAGAATATTAAACTCAGATTTTCAAAATGATTAATTTGGAGGTAAAACTTTTGCAGTTTTTTTTTTTGTTTTATTTTGTTCTTTTTTCTGAAAAAACATATATAAACATTTAAGAACTAAATACTGTACGGCTTATACTTTTCCTAACAATGTCTAACTTTAGTTTTAGGTTTCTGTTATACGACTACATCACCACTTTGTATGCCCTTCTAGTGCAAAGTTGATTTCCTTTCAGCCTTTGCAACTGCTTTAATTCTTAATGTCATAGATTTAACAACTTGCATAAAACATTTTCTAGAAAATGTTAAGTGTTGGATTAGAAAGCTTCTAGACTTCTTGTTTTTTGAAGGTGTTTCACCTCTAGTCCAAAAGGCTTCTCTGGTTTGGATTATGGGTTAATGTTATCGTAGTATCTGTCTGATAGATTATGGTCGTTTATAGTGATTCCACAAATGGGGGCATTAAGCTCTCATGAGTCACTGACCTAACCCTCCATCTTGATCAGGGCATTGTCACAAACTGTTTGTCAGCTGTGCTTCTATGATTAAAATCTCCTAATCTGTCATGTCCTGAAGTGTTTTATTGGATTGAGATCATTGTGGAAGTCTAGAAGTACAGTGAACTCATTTTCATTTTCATTAAACTTGTAAAACGGTGCCTTACACAGTAATCTTGCAAAATTACTAGTAAGAACAACAGAATGTCATGGTAAGGGTGGTACCCTGCATGTTGTGCTACTGTAGCCTGTCTACCTTAAGGTTTGTCAATTCAAATATGGTATTTGGAAAACATAAGTATATTTTTAATTGTTGAATTTCTATTAGTTTTTTGGTCACCAATTAGATTTTTTCTCATTGTCAAGCAGAGAGCTGGATTCAGTGAGTTGATGCAGTTAGACTGTCCACTTTGCTAATTGTGTAAACATGCATTTGAAGAAATTCAACTGATAAACTGGCCAGTAGCCAGTAAATATATGTTTACAGATATGAATTAAGTCTGTTTTTTCTCGTGATGTGACTTGAATGTATATGTATTGTGATATAATATTATTATTAAAAAAACAAAATAAAAGAACTGAAACTGAAAGACAATTTTGACTTGAATCCTAGTTACCATATACCTTAGAATATACTGTACCTTTCTGTGCTAAAAATAAAATCTAAACCTTTGTCACACAACTTTCAATTTCTCACATGAAGTGCATTTCTTTATCTTTTAATGGGGTTCTCAGCATCTCCTCTTCTTTCTCTTTTTTACCACAAGACATCTGCAAAATTGCACACTGTGTCTCCTAATTAATGTCTGTTTCAAGATGAAACAGAGACATTTTGTTGACACTTGTTTCCAGAAGGTGCACTTTGCTGTCAATAACTGCTTGACACTCCTTCTTTAATTGAGAAGCTTTTTCCCTAAAATGATTTCAGCAAAATTCATGAATTATTGAAAAGACTGAAAGGATAGGGGATTGGGGCGGGTCATCATGCTGGATCTTTGATGCTAACAAAAAAGAGAGGGGAAAGAAAAAACATTTGCAGCACATTTTATCTAAATGCTTTCCTCATTTTGTACTATTGAGAGGTGTCAAAATACCATTTTTAATTAAAAGGACCAAATGTGAGACGAACGGAAAGCCTTTCTAAAGATTCTAATCAAACGTGCCTGCCACTGAGACCAAAGAAAAGATTCAATGTGTTGAGATGGATTCTCTTGAAGGGTCAGGGAGTTGTTTCATAAAATGCTTCCTCCTATTACAGCTTTTTAATTTCATCCTGATGGTTCAGATGGAACACTTTTAACATTTATCTTCATCACTTGAATAGGTCCTTCAAAATAAATGTAAAATAAGAATTCTACAGTTATAAAGTGTGATTTGTCCTTACTCTGTCCTGTGGGCAACATTTCAGTTCACACCATGCAAAAGGTTCTGTGTCGGTGAGAATTCGTTCAGATACGGAACATCATACAGATTTAGGTTCGCTCATCCATCCATTTCCTATATTTGTTTGTCCTTGCAGAGCTTTAAGGAGTTTCATATCTCCAGTGGTGATTGGGTGAGAACCAGGTTACGCTCTACAGGTCGCCATACCAAGCTAAAGGAATGAATGCAAAAGGTAAGTTCAATTTACTCTTTTTTTTTTTTTTTTTGTTACTCATACAGCTTCAGCTTTTCTATGTTTTGCGACAGTACAACCACAAATTTCAATGCATTGTATTGGACTTCTATGTGATAGACCAACACTAAGCAGTGAAAGAAAAAAAGTAGATAGACACCACCTGATAGTTGAATAAATACAACTGCTCAGTGAAAGCTAAAAACAATATCTCAAACTTTGAAAGTTAACAACATTCCCCCGTCATACAAAAATTAAACTTGTAGGACAAAACAATCAAACCAAGACATGATCGTCTACCTAAACTTGGACAAGGCATTAACCAGAGAATAATATGTCACTTCAGAGCTCCATAACTCCTGTAGGAGAAAATTTTGACTAAACTATTATTAGGACACCTCATACCTCTTCTCTTTGTGTAAGAGTTGGAAGAAGAACGCTAATAGTAAAAGAACAGTATAGGAAGTTCAGTTTGTAGCTTGTCATGTAATGCACACAGAAAAGACACGACACTCTGGTCAGATGAGACCAACATTGACTTTTTAGCCTACATTCAAAATGCCATTGTGGCGTAATAATAACTACTAATAGTTAAACTACTATCCCCTTTCTGATACACGATGATGGAGTCACATTTTTTTAAACAAGGGAATGGAAGTTTGTCAACTTTAGTATGGGTGGAGATAAATACAGCGGAAATCCAGGATTAGAACCACTTAGAGGTTGCAAAAGACTTAAAGCCAGAACAGAGGTTCTCTTTCTGACAGGACAAAAACATAAAATTGAATGGTATAAATTGTTGGTTTATACCAACCCTGTTCCCCAAGGCCAAATATCCCTGGATGTTTTAGATGTTTCTCACTTGTCACTTAAACAAATGGCGGCTTAATTGATTTTGCAGAATTTGATGCAATACTCAGTTGATAATTCAATAGTTTGATAGGGGTGGAATTTAGCAAGGACCAGTTATGTCCTGCAGGACAGTGTAATGCAGTTCAGTTCAATGCATTCTTTTTTAATTAAACTGGAATAAATTAGACTTTATGACATAATTGTTTTCTATTGCCCCCCTGTATTACTTGATTATAAAGAAAGTGATTTTAACACAACTGAATTCATGCATAGCTTGCACAATGCTTGCTCTGCCTCTAAGAAGAATTTAAGTACAGACATACCATTGATTTTATGGGACTGTTTCATCAAAGCGAGAGTTGAATAAGAAAATTAGAAAGCACATTTAGCTTAAATTGAGTAACAAATCTGATAACTTAGTCAGATGGACTTAAGACCTGGTTAAGATCAGAATGGAGAGTAAGAAAAGAGACAAAGTAAGAGGGAGGGAAAGTGTGCAGTTCTGTCATGCATGGCACGGAGGCTTTCTTCTCCTGTTGTCAATTAAAACAGGCAGAACTGCACCTGCATGTGTATGCCAGGCCAGCTCTGCTGACCAGCGTTCACCTTGGCACCAGGCCTGCTGTCCATCCAGCTCTTAATGAGGGGCTTTGTGCGAATAAAAAAAGAGCCGAGTGTATACATGGCAATTAGGTTTAAGCAGTCCTAGAGAGATCAAGGAATCCTGCTTTTGTTTCTGGCTCGTTACACCTCAGAGTCCTTATTTAGTTGTGAACCATGCTTATGTAACATTGATAGGAAGACATTTCAGTATGGGATTGTTAAATTTTCAAATGTGAGGGTTTAGAATGGACCATAATCCCTAATAAATGCATAATTTGTCATAGTAAAAGGGTAACGAGACCATTTCTTTATACATTTTCATCATGAATATTTGTGACTTATGTAGGTGAAAATGCATCACAGAAAATGGAAAATATTGTTGTAAAAATAACTTGACAGCCATTTTTTGCATAGTCTCTTGTAGGCTGAGGACTCAGACATTTAGATCCATATTTATCTTCCACAACGTATGCCTTCTGTAAGATCAGAAATCCTCAAAATGTCTGAAACATGAGACTGAATAAGCAATGAAAGTGCAACACATCACCAAATCAGTCAGAAGATCATTGAGTATCCCATTAGCTAACAAAAAAGCCTTGACCCATCAGGACAAGCATAAACACATCTAGTGGTTTTAAATAGGTTCTAAAAGCAAGCAAATGGTCTGTGTCCTGAAATCCAAGACGAGAGATGTTAGACACAGAATTTGATAAGACAAACAATGTCCCTTCATCAGTTATGAATTCTTCAGCACTACATTCCGTACACTTGTTTATGTGTTTTTTTTTTTTGTTTTTTTTTTTATAAAACTGACATTAAAATCAAGCATCTGATTGGGGGGGAAAAAAGAGGATTTAAGTGACTTTTAGTATGGCCTGATTGTGGTTTTGGTCATTACAGGCATGCCTACAATGCAAAGCTATAGTCCAAGAGCAGTCGGGTAGAAACTGTTGTGCAGAATGTGATATACTGAAACAATAAAGACAAAATTACCATTTACATAAGATAAGACAAAAGGGATAAAACAAAGCCCAGTCAGGTGACGACTAAACTCTGTATATTAGAAAACAGTTAGTGCATCCGTCCCTGTTTTGTCCCTGAAGTCAATGCAATTCCCAACACATTTTCATGTAGGTATGCAGCGTTTCTAAAGTTTTTTGAATCATTTTCTTCAGTTTATAAATCCACAGTGGTTTGGAATCTGTTAATTGAATCTGTAAACATTGCACAGCTTTAAAAATTGTGCCTGAGCCCTGTATACTTATGGTATGAAAAGCCTCCAAATTTTATGGTATGGTGCTCCTACTTCACATTTAATCAAACAGCCAAACTGCTCTGTTTTTTCTCAAATGTTTTCTCTCAGGTTTTCTTAAGTGGAAACCAGGTACATGTTGCTCATTGTTTCCTAAATCTCACAAAAGGTATTTTTGTTCTTGTAACGTTTATCCTGGAGAATTTGTCCTGTTGGTATTTTAAAGCCCTGTGCTTCAGGACTTAATAGTAAACTTTTCAGCTGACTATTAAGGAGTTGGAATAAGAGTCTATGATTCTCAACGAGAACAAATATAAAATGCCCCCTTTGAGGTGAAGGTTTAAAGAGTTCAAATGGACAGATTTTTGTTCAAAAGGAGTGATGGCAAGATGGAAAAGGAGATAAAGAGATTGAGTGAGGCTTTGCCAATGGTGTGTCTGTTTTTTTTTTTTTTGTTTTTTTTTGTTTTTTAAAAGAGGACTAATTCGAAGGCAAATATTTCCATTTACAAATCCATTTACAATCTGGCTCTCACATATGGTCAAGTTATATGATTCAAAGTACATTTTCTCATTTCTAAAAATTACAACCATAAATCTTTGCATACTTATTATTGGGATTTCATCCTCAGAGATAAGGTAATGAACTACCTAAATCCTTGGAAAGCCTGAACTGGATCTGCAGCTATTTTACATTGAAAGAAGTCAGGGGAGACAGTTCAGATATCTGATTAGTATGCATCCTGGATGCCTGCCTTTGGAGGTTTCAACAAGCTAATTCTGCTTGGAAGACACCCTGACGCAGACTGAGGACACACCCTGACGCAGACTGAGGACTGGCCCTTTAAACACAGTAGCCTCCATGAAGACAGTGTGAGTGGTGCTCTCTTGGACTTCCAAGTCCACCTAGACTTGGGAAAACAGAAGAAGCTGTATATCACTTGCCATTGCTTGTCAGTATACTTAAAATGTTAGAATAAAATAAGCCTTGGCAAGTTGCAGATGCAAAAACTTGCCTTATATCACAAAGTATCAGGGTGGGTAGATGCACTTTGCACAAATTTGATTATCTGGTTGACAAAATATATGTTTGCAGTGAAGAACTTAACACATTTGTATTTGAATTTACTGTATTTTAAAATGTTCTCACCGTTGTCTTTTTTGCAAAACAAATATGTATATATTTGGATCTCATGGGCAAAAGATTGGAGTTGATCAAATAAGTTGCCTAAAATCAAGTTGGCCGTCAAATTCAAACTTTAGAAATATTAGATAAATGGTTTAAGATTCCATCAACGTTGTTGCAAATGGGAATACACACACACACGCACACGCCATCACAGACTTCAGCAGTAAAATGTAGATTTAGATTTAAGTGCAGCTTTTAACTTCAAATGGTATGCAACTCACAGAGTTTTTTTTTTTTGTTTTTTTTTCCTCTGAGACTGCCTTTTAATTTCACAAATGTTGATGTTGTTACCAACATCAGTAAGTAATAAAACTGTGGGTAGAGGAGGAAGGCATGTTTAATGTGTCATAAAATGAGACATTCAAGTTGACACTTTTAAAAATTTCACCTTTTATTTGTCAAAGTTGACATTTAGATGTGATAATGGTTGACAGGTGCAATGATTGTGAGGAAAAGATTAGACCTCCTACTGTCACAAGATTGCCTTTGAGCCACAAGGTTTGTTGCTCATCTGTTTCTGTAATCATTATCATAAAGGTGCTTCATGCAGCACACTGAAACAAGAAAGTTTGGATACATTAGGAAGTAGCTCTCTAAGCCTCTGATGTTTCTCTGAAATGGGTCTAAGGAGAATGCATAGTGAGCTCTCTAACTAGAACAAACTATCACTTCACAGTGAGTAAAGGAGCAGAAATAAAGCTAAAGGAAAGTCTGACATGGAGCACTGAAAGAAATGATTGCTCATCTATCACACGTACTTCCTGTGCCACAAGTAATTGGTATCAGATCACAGAGACTGGAGATAATTAGTTGTCTCCTTTGATAAAATCTAAATGCGTTTTTCATAGTCAGTGTCATGAATCGACTAGGGGTAGTTGGACTATGATCCAGTTACAGTGGAAAGGTATTGAGCATGCAAATTCTTTTTTTTTTTTTTTTTTTTTTGCTGTAAATGTACTTCTTATGAGACTATTGACATAAGATTCACACCGCATTTTGGTAACCGCCCAAGAATTGCGCATATGAAGACATGAAATAAATTAACTAATGTGTAGGGAGTTAGAATGGCACTGATCAAGAACTGAACACATGAAGAAAAGAAGCTTCAAAAGGACAAAAAAAATCAAGGAACTAGCTAAAATCTGTCAATATGTTTGAAAAAAATTATAACAATACAAAGACTTGTGCAAGAGCTCTAGAGATTTGCCCAAATTTTCCATAAAAACCAAATAATGTATAAAAGTAATTCTTTACAAAACTGTATGACTCATAGTTTTATAATTCTGCGACATTGCTTGAGTCGCATTTGTAATGAACTCCTCCTTCCTAGGTGCTGTTATGGAAATGAACTAATCTGGTTAAAATTATGAGTACATATGGATTACTTGGGTTGTCATTTTGTGTGAATTCCATATCAATAGCCTATTTAGAGATCCATATTTGAGGAAAAAATATTGAGTTTAATACTTAATGTGGTTTAAAATAATAGTCCCTTAAAGACTCCTTTAAATGTGTCAGATCATGAAACAATTTTGTTTATATCTGTCAACAACCTGGGACAATACATTGAAATACATTTCAGTAATTTCATTTTCTAAGGGAAAACATAATCCAAACCAGCCTTGCGTCCCTTTTATAATCCTAAACCACATTTTTTAGGGTTAAGTTTTACCAGTCACCCCCAAGGCTAATTCATAGTCAGTGCAACAACTGTATAATATGTAAATAACTTTGATATTAATGTCTGACAGAATGTTGTTGTAAAGAGTTCAAAATGACCAGGTATGAAGAAACACACAAGTCTGGAGATGGCTGCAAAGCCATTTGACTCCACGACTCTAGTTAACTATAGGGAGAGCTATTGTCAATAAATGGTGAAAAAAAGGGACAGGTAAAACTTTCAGAGAGTAGGCATCCTACAAAAACCATTTGAAGGCCATGTGGATGACTCAATCAGGAGGTCACAAAACACCACCACTCTGGTGTGCTGTTACACCATTGTTTTTAACAAGTGTAAACTAAACTTTGAGCTAAGACTTGTGGGTGAATCCACTCCATGCTATTGCAAGCTATGGTTAAATGAGTTAAGATTTTGTTTTTGACCACAAAAGTATGCTTCACTTGCCTGGTATAATCCATCTCTTTTTCTACGCTTTGCATTGAACAAAAGAGTCTGGACCCTCGTATGAATTGCGTAGGAAGGCAGTGGTCAGACTAATGTTACTGCCTTAGATCAAGATGTTTAATTCAATTTTCAGTAATCAAAGTTCTTATTGGAATACAGTATGCAGGTTAATTGAAATTTACTTATGCTTAATGTATCTTTACAGTGAAAACAGTGTTTTTCAGATGAAAAATTAAATGAAATGACATGTTCAAGACTGAATGTGTTATGGAATGAATTAGAAAAAACGACATATTCGATGCAAGGACGCAGTACACTACGGAAGTACAAAAGAGGTCCAATACAGAGTCTGTCATGTGCCCTTGTTCGTCTGTCTTGATGTTCTCTGATCCACTGTAGAGAGTAAACAGAAAGGTCAACACAAGTTGGATTGCATAAGGCTTTTTGACCCTGCTGCGCTGCTTCTCAACGAAGTGCACTTAATTTTCAAATGCACCATGAAGTTCTTGTGTGAAGTTACTTTTCAAAATTGACATGTATTTCAAAATATGAAATGCCTAAAATGTAACTTGGTCCAGAAGTATTTGCACAAACGATGAAAACTTGAATAAAGGGAGTCTTTACTGAAAACTTCACAGGTAAATTAATAAATAAAGGACAGTACCACTGAACAACATGGAGGAGGAAGCACTGTGGGGGTTTGTTGGTTCAGAGTTCATCAGAAAGATGAGCGTGGCAAACGGCCACTGTTTGCTTCAAGCTAAGCACTGAATGCCTTTTCTCAGAGCTTCAGGCTTGGAGACTCAAGCTCTGACCTGAACACATATCAGTGGGTGGAGGAACATCAATGTCTCATCTAATGTAGGTGCCCAGGGTCTTTTGGTTGCACCAATTACAACTTTGTATTGACTGATGTTTGATCTGGAGTGTTGCAAGGAAATAAGATCATAGGAGGCTGAATTTAAAATATATTTATACTTGTTATGTTGCAAATAGTCTGTTTCTTTGTATGGCCTCGGGTGTTTTCATATACAGCCAGTTAATAGTTTCATATTATATAAAGGTTTATCTTCTATGGGTGCAGCATTAAGCATTTGGATAGAATTTGACATCTTTTCAACAAAGAGCTGCTTCCCAGGCTGCTTATCTGGATGATGCAGAGCGACAGTACAGATACATCACCAAGATATTTTACATAAACCGCAAAATGATGGTCTATACAAGTGAAGACGTATTGTCATTTTTAAGAAAACATGCACAAGCTGTATATTCGATGTGCCGCTATGGATTTGGTAATCTCTCAGATACAGTGCCGGTTTTATTTGACTATTTCTGTGCAGACCTTTGTAATGTGTGCATGCTAAGCTGGGTCATCCTTTAAATGTACTTGAATCAAACCTCGCTTGGTTAAATAAACAACAGTATATGAATCCATAACCAGGGATCACTTGTATGTTTTAGTTATATTTATAACTTAAACATAAGTCGTAGGGAGAAATGTATGAAGTAAATAAAACACCTCTCCAATTTTGGTAGCACATGGACCACTGACCTTATTATCATGAGAGCTTCAAAACGTTGTTAAATTATGTATGCATAATCCTTGCCAATTTTACTTTGTGGCAAATGTGACTAATTAGGCTTTTCAACATTAATAAAAGTGAGAAAATGATTGACCTTAAGAAAATTTCAAAACTGTTTTAAAGAGGTTATTCTTTAAACCAGCTTGCGTTGCTTGACTCATTATGTAAAGCCAGTCATTTTAATAAGGAAGCTCTTAATCGTTCATTAACTCAGTTTTTTTTTTGACATAAAACATGATAAAATTCAAAATGTTTCAATCAGTTCTTCAGTTTGTTTTAAAAAAAAAAGACAAAATGAAAAAAGTGTGAGAAAGTAGGCTCACCAATGCTTCAGTAGCTTAGTGATACACATTTAGCAGCAATGATGTGAAACGTCACCTTTCTATATGACTGTTGGTATAGCACATTGTTGTGGAGACATTTCAGTTCAGTGTAGTTTAAAACATTACGTTGTTCCTTGGCCAATTTCAACCAACCTTTTTTTTTTGACAATATCATATTTGACTCTTGATTACACTACTTAGAGGAGTTCATAGTTCAAACAGTGACTGTAATGTACCCATGGCCATTGTTGCAAAACAAGCAAACTTTAATCCACCACCACATTTTACTGTCGGTTTAAAGTGTTTGTGATCATGTTGTGCATTTTCATCAAGCATTTTTACAGTGTAAAAATTCATAAGTCTTGTGGTTCATTCAGATGACAAAGCTATATGTTTTTTTTTTTTCTTGAAGTACTCTCTATAAATATACGATGAAGTATAGTGTCCCCAAACGTTTTCATAGAAAATATATATATTCACTCTACTTCTTTATTTTCACCACAGTGTTTGTTTTTATGAGGTTGCAGAATTCTAAAAAAGAAAAATAAAACACAGGTGACAGTGTCTGATCAGAAATTGAGTAATAACATTACAGGAAATTTGTGTAATTAACACTAGTACAAGATTTAGGAGAGAGAGATAGAATGAAACAGAGAGACGGAAAAAGAAAGGGGCGATGATGACAAAATAAAAGAGAGAAATCAGTTTATGTGAATCCATGACGAATGCCACAAGCAGCAGTTTCCTCATAGGTGCTGAATGTAAAATAATAATAAAAAAACTCAACTTCAACCATCTTGAGAATTTTAAAAGATGTGGGTGGAAGTTGAGCTGAGCCAGCTGGATATCGGAATTTAAAGTGACAAAAGAAGCATATCTGGATGACGTTTCTTTGTTATTTTTGTTTATTTCACGCATTTCTTCTCTTCTATGTTCTGTCATGCTGTCTGACACAGTTTCCTCTTTTTTATCTGTAAAATCTACACCTACCTTTCTCTTTCTGCAAAGGTTGTCATGGCTCCTCTTAGCATATTTATTTTCCATTTTGGCCATCTGTCTCTTAAAAAACAGTTCCACTCCAATGTCTCTGCTTTTTCAATGATTTCTCACCATCTCTCTGACTAATGACTACGACTCAATTTTTCTTTTACTCGTCTCCATCTGTGAAGATGCGTATGATTAAAGATCTTACACAAATTACACTGTCGATCACTTTTCTTCCTCAAATGTCACAGTCTTTGTATTTCACAAATTCAGTTCAGTTGCTTTTTGTTTCATTCTTTTGTCCTGTTCCCCCCATGAAAAAAATACTGACCCCACCCTGGATCCCCTAGAACCACTACAGTGTCTGTCCCTCCAGATTTCTACACAAACATGAATACTAAGCATACTATATGGTGCAAATTATATGAGCACAAGTACATAATTTGTGTTAGGTTGTCCACTTGCACCCAGAATGTCCACCCCAACTCTCTTTACTTTAAAATCCAACTACTGAACAGAGGAAAAAAGTATCGTTTGTAGGTGAGCATGTGGTTGAAGGTACTTAACCTTTTAAGTTTCCTCAAAAGAGTGAAGTATAACCTCAAGATATTTTTGCTGAGCAACTGTGTTCATAGCATATTATGGTCCGCACAGGAGGGTTGTCTTACATAATGTTATCTCTGAACCTACAATGTGGTTGCTAGAAGCACATCTCTTTACAACCAGACTGTTCCCTTAAGTTCTATTTACTTGATATTTGACAAACCTTTGAGATTTGCCAAACTTTTACATTTCTTCAGGGCCTACTCCAACAACTAAGTATCAGGATAAATGTGAGGAAACTTGATCATGTGGTTCAGATCTCCAGGAACCTAGTAACGCAACGTTCATATGATCCAGGTGTGTTGGTATGCAGCTCTAAGTTGCAGGACTGTATTTTTTGAGTACTGGACTTGGTGACCCCAGCCATAGATGGACTATCAAAAGGGGATTATATGAAAAACTGTGGCATAAGTACATGACCTATATAAAGGCAAATTCTTTAATCACAAAAGTCAGGCGTCTTGTTCTGTTTTTCTACTTAATGTTATTTATTTATTCATTTTTCAGAAACAGCATTGAAGGTTGATGCATCAAGTTTTATCCTCAGAACATCAGGTCAGCAGAGGAATCTATATATATATATATATATATATATATATA
>CAEGAE010056633.1:0-13251 GCA_903067095.1 Girardinus metallicus
GGAGCAATGGTCCCCATAACCCCACATTGCAGACAGAAATAGGTCCCCATAAGTATATACAAACCTGGTACACACACCCACACACACACCCATTGGATGGATGGATGGATGGATGTGTAAAACAGAGAACAAGCTGAGTTAATTTTCATTTTTCAGCTCCGTTTTTCCTGCCAGCAGCTTTTCTAATCTCCAAATATTTTCCCATGATGCACCTGGGGGGCGTATTTTTTTAAATCCCTCCGGCTACGACAAAATGGGAGGAGAGGAAGAGGAAAAAGTGAGAGAGTGAGGAGGAGAAACAGCAGATTTTTCAGCTGAAGTCGTTTCTGTTTTTGTCTGGATTTGTGGAAACTTCTTCTTCATTTTTATTTTTGCCGATTCTAATCTGAAGGATTAATCTTTTAACTCCTCCATCGCTCCGCTGCTGTTTGACTTTAACAGTAACACTGTCAGTTGGCTTTGAACTGATGGTGCAGGTAGGAAACAGAAATCTGAAACGAGCTTCAGCTTTATATTTCTGCTGTGAAGCCGTTTTTATTTGGCATTTAGATCCCAATCTCTTAATCTCAAACTGATATTTTTGAACAGAAACTGAAAATAAACCAACATAATGGATCAAAATTAAGTCAAAAACAAACAGCAGCAGCAGAACAACTGCTTTCTACTACATAATGTTTAAAATAATGACAAGTTTAGATCTTTTTTCCAACTTGCAGCTGGAGGATCGATTTATCTATTTATTATTCTACATCCAGCAGCTCTAGTTACTGCAGCTCTTTACCTTTAAACTCTCCTAAAAGTAAAACGTTCTCAAGATGCAGCGAGCGATGATGGCCTGCGCCGACTGTTTATGTCCCCCAAGAGAAGACAGCTCCCCTGCTGGACAGGTAGGGCATTACACGGCGTAAACAAACAACACGGAGGTGCGTTTGAGATGCTGGAATATCAAAAACTGAAAAATACCCGACATGTAAAGTTATAAATGTGATTGAATTAGAGTTGAAATGATTAATCGCGATTAATCGCGAGTATTTGTGATTAATTGTGATTATTCCCAACTCAGGATGTGTGTAAAAATATTCAGATAAAAACCAAATTAATGTGAAATTCATCCCCATATTGAGTGAAAACCTGATTAGGATTGTGTAAAACTTGAGTTTTTATTGAAGTTGTCATCTTTAAATTGACCTTCAGCCACATTTAAATGAACAAACAGCCATAGAAGAAGTAGTTGGTGATGAATGTTTGATGTATAGATGTGAATTTGTCTCACTGTTTGATGATGAAAGCTCGCTGGACGCAGGGAGGAAGTGTGCAGAGGCGTTAGTCTGTAAACCACAAGCAGAGCACAGTTTATCTCCTTCGTCTCTGCTTACACGTTCAGCTGTGAAACACTTTTATTTAGATTTAGAAGAACATGTTTGTCTGGTCAGGAGTCAGTCTGAAAGCCACACAAACACCAGTTTAGGCTTTGGTTACCATGCCAACCATGGACTGGGACATATCTGACTTTGACGACACGGATAATCACTTCCAGTTTGAAAACATCCACCATGATTTTTGGTTTTTACCCCAGCAGAAGGAAGGAGATCCATTGTTTATATGAGCTGATTTTAAGCTTTGGGTCTGATCAGCGTCCAAACTCTGACACATCGAGATTAGAGGTCATTCTTTAACGGGTTAGGGTGGGGCTACACAAAACATGCTCACAAAATCATTCTCAGATAATGAGATTTCGCTCTGTCACTTTAAATCCAAATGATCTGATGGCCCATGTCAAAATGGCTGCAACAAGATGTGCAGTTATACATCTTGTTTCAAATGTGAGCTAAAAATCGGGAGGTTTTTGAAACGGCTCGTTTTCCAGACACCAAAAACATTAGCTTAAAGCGCTTGTGCTGTTCTTCAGAAGCAGTTGACGCACAAAAAATGTGCAAAAAGTGAATGCTGCATAATAGATCTTCTTTCATTTTAGAGGGAAGTTTAGATAAAAGCTGAACAAAAGGCATCAGAACGTCACAGATTTAGTAGGAATTGTAACATCTCACCTGCGTTTGCTTCCTGTGTTAAATTATGGTGTTAAATCTACCGTAAAATTATTCCGTGAGCCTTGTTGATTTAAGTTTACGCTGCAAAAACACAAAATATTCTTGTCTAGGTTCTATTCCAAATGTCTTAGTGCACAAGAAATTAAATGAAACTCACTGATAAGTGACCTTTTAGCAAATATAAGCTTGTTTTAAATAAATACCTCCTTAAAATTGATGAACAGGTACTATATCTATTGGCAGATTATTTCATTTACAACACAGGAAAAATGTATCGAATGAATCTGTCAGTGGAACTAGAACTTTTTCATTAATATTAAGGAATTATTTACTCTAAAAAAGCTCCTATATTTTACTGAAAAGTTATTTGTAAATTAGTCTAACTTCATGTGTGCTAAGACATTTGCTCTAGAATCTAGGTAACGTTTCTTGTTGAACTCATATTAATTTGGCCCATTTATCTCGTTTCCCCCTGCAGACGGAGTTTGTTTTGAATGAAACGTGAAGCGGCGTTTAGCACCCAGCTGTGGCGTCCGGTGTGTGTCGTGTTTCTAGGTTTGATGAGGATTAACGCGTAATCCTGAAAGCCTCTTGTTTGGCCGAGAACTCATTGAGAAACATCGGCTCGGCGTGTCGTTGCACGTCAGCCTCTTGTTGCGCCAACGCCGAGCCGCCAGCGAGGAAATGAGGCAACAGTTTGGATTTCTTTAGCATGCGGTGACAGCGCTGCAGGGGGTTTTTAAAAGTTTGTAAGACTCTCTGAACGTGTCAGTCAGATCCAGGCTTGTTCTTCTACTGATCAGTTAAAAACCTGAAGAGGTGAAAGGAAACTAAACTGCAACATTTTCCTAAATACTCTCTGACAAACTGGAACATTTGCATGTTTTATTCATTTATCTGGAATAAATAAATAAAACTATGTTGAATCAGTTTTATCCTTAGGTTTGAGGTTAACAGGAAACCCAACCAGAGTCTGAGGGGATTCACTGCAAAACACAGAATTTTATTATGTTTTTTTTTTTATTTAGGTTCTAGTGTAAATATTTTAGTTCGCTTGAAATAAGACAGAACTAACATACAATAACTTTTTGGCAGTAGTTCCATTTTAGCAGTGGGACTAGTCAGAAGTTGACTAGTTCCATTATTGGCAGTTCACTTAAAACATGGAAAAAATGCCTATAGATCTATATCTTTACAGATCTGTAGGCAGTTATATTTTTATAACTTCTTTTGAGAAAGGAGTTTTTTCAAGTGCATTGAGGTTTTCTCAGGGCAGGTGGGAAATATTCTGTCTCTTTTCTTCCTGAATCTTGTTGTGTGGGTTCATATGTTGTGACATTCAGTTTTTTGTTATTCTCTAAAATAATTCTCTAAAATAATCCATAATTGTGAGTTTATCGCAGATTTTTTGCTAAAATGATCAAAAACATTGGATTTAAGTGATGCTAACTCCCACCTGCAGGTGCAGCGCTAATTCATTGGCTGTTTTGAAAACTTTCAGTTGAATAAAGTTCAACGTCAGTGGTGAAGTTTTTATTATGACTCGAGTAGAGAGCTGTTTATGTTCAGGCTCTTATTTTGAAGTGTCCTGCATGCCTTCTGACCGAAGCGCTGCCGTGGCTAGTTAGCCAAAATTAGCAACAGAGTTAGCAAAACTCAACAACAATAAAACAAAAACTCTGAGTGAAAGTTGTTACAAAGAATCACTTCCTGAAGTGCAAACATGTAGGTGTGCAGTAACAAGTGTAAACCTGTTGAGGGCGATATACTATGTTGTGAGGCATGGTGAGCGTCAACATTGTTAGATTTAATGCTTTAGCATTAGCTTACATTAAATACCTGATGGTTTAAACTTTAGCATTAGTGTAACTGATGTTTATGAGTAGCATTTAGCATTAGCATCCATTAAATACTATGTTGGTATAGCACCTTAGCGATATCAGAACTGATGTTTATTTTAAGTTCTCTAGGGTTAGCGTTGCTAACTTTTTAGCTAGCAGTGCCCACCACTGCCAAAGTTGTTCCCAAACTGAACTCATTGACTGGGAACAAGCTGGACTTGGTAGTGGCACAAGAAAAAGTAGCATGTCGTTAGCTTGTGCTAAACCCAAATGAATGTAAAAACATTAATCTGAAAACCAAAACCAACATGTTTCATCATATTTAGCATTCAGAGCCAAAATCTTTCCTCTTTAACTCAACTCCTTCATGTTTGATAAAGCATCTTAGTCTCAAGCTGTGAAGACTTCAATAAACATTTTCTGGGACTTTTCTCTGTTCCCTTCACTTCAATGTTGTGATTTTCTGTCGCCTGATTTGAGAGCTTTAATCCCCTGAGCTGCTGATTATCCTCACAGCAGCTCAGTGACTTCAGCTGTGGGGAGTTTGGACTTTGCTCGACTCTTTTATTAAAGATGGCCGTCGGTTTGTGGTGTGGCTCTATGAAAGATGCAGACGCACCGTATATAGAGGCTAGAGTCCTCAGTAGGACCAAAAAATAGTAGTAAAAATGTTGAAATCTGTCATCAACGTCATTTAAATGTGTATTATTTTCTAAAAAGATTTTTTTTCTTCAATAATTCTGTGTATTGTTCTCCGTTTTGCTGTTTCAGCCGTTAATCTCTTGCTCAAAGCAAAATAACAATGACATTCTGCTAGAAGATTGTTTTGCTCTTAATTTTTTTGAATAGTGAGCGTTTTGGGATCAAAGGTGCGGTTCTGTTGGACGTAATGTGAATCTTTAACAGCTGCTGGCCAAGTTCTTAAAGATGAATTAATCAGAAAGTAGGCCAAGCTGTCAGTTTCACTTCCAGGAATCCAGCAGGTCAGGTGAATAAATCCTGAGCAGACAGAGCAGCGCAGCGTAGCGTGAGACTAGCTGATGGTTTTGGGTCATTGCTGTGATAATAAAGTTTATTCACTGTAACTCTGATGGAAATTAGGTAAATATGGCGTCCAGCAGCCTGACGACCAAATTAATGCTACAGTTTTATTTTCCAATGACATCATGTCTTCTTTTGACTCTGAAACCAACAGCAGCGACGCAGTAAACTGATTGAAGTTTATATGTTTGCAACTTTAAACATATTTTATCATTAATGTTGGAAAACCTTATGTTTTTGTTCTTTCAGAGAAGCTGTTTGGGTTTCACATCGTTCTCCATCAGAGATCTCCTCCGGTCCAAAGAGCCTCGCTGCTCCCTGAAGCTCAGGTAAACTTTACATTTCACCGCTGATGTCATGTTGATTCAGCTCTACAAAAACACAATTTTATTTGTTGTTTTGTTTATTTATTTTGGATATTTAAAATGTCTTCCAGTTAAATGCTCATTTGAATTAAAAGTTTATTGCTCTTTGAGAAAATGTTCTTGCTCATTATGTTATTAACATTATATTAGTTGAAAATTATATCAAAACAGCAATATTATTTTTCATAGAAGTAACGTCTAGGTCAATTTATCGTCCAGGAAAATCACAATTAACCTGATAAAAAGCCTAAAATCTTTTTATTTGATCGGTTGTGAAACATCTCTGAGCTTTCTAAACTAGCTTAAAGTGAAATCGGATCTCTGCGCTCTCATTTCTTGTGAAAAACGCTTTTGTAGTCAATGAGGTTCTTCTTAAACAGCCTGTAGACAGGGGTCCAGCTACCTGCCTGCTGATTGGTTGTTGCTCGGATACCTTTACCCAGAAGAGGAAGTGAGATGGGGCAGCGTGTGTCTCCGCCTCCAGACCTAGTAGAGGAAAAAGTCTCTTCCTGTTTTGGCATCAAATCACCTTCAGAGAAGAAGAGAGGAGACGCAGACTGAATGCTCACACATGCCTCAGTGCAGGTTTGCAGCTCGCTTGTGGTTTTCCTTCGCAGGCTGGTTTTCTCTTTGAGTTTATGTATTTAAGAGTGAGATGATGTCCGTCCAGAAACGTTCAGTACGATGTCACTTCCTGCAGGTGATGGTCCAGGTTGACGTCTGATCTTACTAACTACTGGCTCTGTTTCAATGCAGATATATTTGCTTTGTGCCTCATGAGTATCAGCAAGATATAAAGTAGAGTTAAGTAACAGCTGACACAGTCGAAACCAGAAGTTTAATTCATGTTTTTTCACAATTTGAAGTTAAATCAGACTAAAACTTGTCTTGTTTTAGTTCAGCTGGAGTTTTTCTGTTTGCTAAAAGCCACAATAATAATAGCGAGGATATGTCAGAGATTTATTTACTGATGTTCACACACAGAGTTATTATCGTCTCTTTAAAGTGGATCTATTGTGTAAAATTCACATTTTGAATGTTTTTACTCTACCATTTTGGATCCTACACGTTTTTAGCAATAAGTTGATGTTTTTTTGTTGTCTGGAAAATTATCCATTTCAAATTTGTTCATTCGACGGATACTGCGCAGTTACCTACCAACCCCAGCCCTGTTACCTAGCAACCTAAGCAGAGCTCCAGCACTGTACTGTTGGTTTTATGCGTTGTACAATGGCTGCTGGAAAAGACAAGTGTTTTGTTGTTGACTTGCCATACAGAAACCACTTGCTGCATTCTTGTTGGTTGTGCAGGAGGTTCAACCTATGCTTTTCAAAGATGTACGGTTGTATAATTGCAAATCGTTTTCTAGCCATTTTTCATGTGCTAGTGTATATGTTGAGTCGGGGGGCGTGCTTCCAGCAGATTATTTGGATTTAAAGGGACAAGACACCCTAAAATATCTGAAATAGACAGACGTGTTCAGACTAAAACTTGTCTAGGAATGATTTTGTGCAGAAGATGTCATGAACATGTTTTGTTTAGGCCATAAGCTTATCCTATTCTGTTCAAGGAAGCATCATTCCTCACCTTCAAGCAATGAGGGAAAGCCCAGATGATGATGTCATGACTGATGAAATAATGAAAACTTAACTAGATAAAATTAATGGGAAAGAACTATAACTAACTGGAACCAAACCAATAAAATACTAAAACTATACATTTAACATCCTTCGTTTTTGTGTTTATGGATATATTTATTAGCCTTTTAACTGATGTGAAGTTCAGCTGGTCTGAGTATTTCACAAACTGCTGATCTACTGGGATTTTCACTCACTGCCGTCTCTATGGTTTACAGAGAACGGTCAGAAAAAGAAAAAATGCAGCGAGCCTCAGTTCTGCCTTGTTGATGCCAGAGGTCAGAGGAGACTGGACAAAGGTCAAGACGAAATAAAACTAAACTTTAAAGAAAAATACTAATTATTGAAACCCGGGTTACGGTCCTTAGACAATCTGTTTCCTGACTGATGGAGGCCATTTTGTTGGACTGAATGCGACCCGATGTCGGAACCAGAACCGTCGGGTATCATGTCAGTCCTCATATTCCTGATCTGGTTTTAGTTCCCTTTGTTTTGAATATTTGCCTTCTGGTCGATGTTTTCTTGCTTGATTTTTGGTTTCCAGGTGTGTTTGATGCGTTCGCGGTGCACAAAGTGGCGTTATCGTAGATCCTTCCTCCAGCGGCTCCAAAGCCATCACTTCACTATTTACATCCCTGCTGGGTTTGGTCCAGCCTGTTGTCACTTATTGCAAATAGTTTGTTGTTTTTTGTGCACAAATGCACATTTTGTATTTTTTTACTCCACTGCACATTCCTTTGGATTGGAGTTTGGTGTTTTTAATAGTTTTTTATATTTTAGTTTTGCCCAAACTGTACAATATGTTATTCTTAATTCTAGTTTTATATAGTATATTTTATTTTTGTGTTCGTTTACATGTTTGTATTTTCTGATTTTCTGCTTTTACACTTGAATTTTCCCTCTGTGGGACAATAAATTATATTTTTATTCTATTCTATTTATTGTGTGTGTTTGTGTTTATTTTCATCAATCATATTTTTCTCCTTTTTGGTTTCCTGTAGTTGCTGTTTTCTTTTAGCTTTAATTTTTTCGTCTGTCTTATTTTATTTAGTTGCGATTACTCTAGTTATTTTGTTTCCAAAATTCATCCCACCATCTTTTTGTTTTTAGTTAATTTCACTCAATTTTCAACTTATCTTTTATTCAGTTTCACTTATTTAACTGGGTTTAAACCGCATTGATAGAACCTCCAAATTAAAAAAAAAAAATGAATTTAGACCATTTTTCACACATTGTATATTTCTTGTTGTTTTGTTTCTTCGCAACGGTGGTTGTTTGGTTTAGTTAACTTTGCCTCTAGTTTTACAGTGTGACAGGAAGCGAAAGCTTCACTTTTAGAAGTACATTTCACACCAATGGGTTTTATTTTCACCTGGCCGCCTCCTTCAGCTCAGTCTTGTGTCCGTTTGTCTTCGCTGCAGGACGATGGACGGCGTGAACGAGGTCGGGGACGTGACGGTTTCCCGCCTGCAGCTGGAAGAAGAGACGGGGGATAAATCTCCAGAAAACAAGGTGGAGGAAGAGAAATGTTTGTTTCTCCGTTCTCTCAGCAGAGAGGTCTAACTTTGACACTTTTCTTTGTGGTTTCCTCTCTGGCATATTTAGACATCAGCTTGTTATTTGTGTCATGGGTCAGATGGAGATTAAAGGTTCAGTGCGTAATTTTTAGATAGAATATGATATTTATACATTTGTTAAAACTGTCACCAAACAGATAAACTGTGAAAAGATTGATCTCCACCTCCTCCCGGAGCTGCTGTTGCTGTCTGAATAAATGCACAAAAACAACCAATCAGAACCAGGAGGCGGATCTTAGCGCTGTCAGTCATCCTCATGTACGTGCTGCTAAATGTGCTAATGGTGGAGAAACAACTTACTGTTACAGGAAAACTTTTTATATGTTGTCAACAGTGGCCAAGTTAAGGCTTGTGATTGACAGCGCTAAGCCCCGCCTCCTGGCTCTGATTGGTTGTTTCTTGTTAGCACTGGGAGAAGGCAGAGGAGCTAAATGGTTTTCACAGATAATCTGTTTGATACCATAATGTCATGACAAAGAGACAGTTTCAACAAATATGTAAAAAATGTTTTTATAAAACTTTCATACTGCAGCTTTAAAGAAAACCCATCAGGTAAAATTCATATTTTGCACAATTTTTCTTCCATTTGGGTTTATACTGCTTCTAAAAGCAGTCTAAGTGTTTAAAAAAAACATATAACCATTTTTATGGCAATATGTTAATGTTTTTTAGTGTCTGAAAAATGACCTATTTCAAAAACCTCCTGCTTGTTGAATCACATTTGACCGGCACTCTGCTGTTACCTAGAAACCCCAGCAGAGTTCTGCCCGTTACCTAGCAACCAAAGCTGAGCTCCAGCACATTTGGTCAGCTGGTTTTACCGCTGTATGCACTGCACAATGGCTGCTGGAAAAGACAAGTGTTTAGTTGTTGACTTACCACCCAGAAACCACTTGCTGTATTCTTGTTTGTGCAGGAGTCTCCACTTCTGCCTTTCAATGTACGGTTGTATAATTGCACATCTGTTTAACTTCTGAGTGTAAACATTGAGTTTGGTGGCGCAACCAGCAGCAGATTATTATTAAAATGACAGGAGGCCCTAAAACATTAAAATCTCATCATCTAAGAATGATTTTGTATTAGAAATGTCATGAACATGTTTTGTTTAGGCCATAGACCTAGAAGAACAGTGTTTTCTGTAGGGCTGTTGTAAACGAATATTTTTGTAATCGAGTAATCTATCGATTATTCTTACAATTAATCGAGTAAAAAAATTATAAAATAAAATATAGGTAAATATGGCATAACACCGCTGTTACTGTCAGATATCAACATCAGTCCAATTTTTCATATTTGAGCTTCTCTAACAGTTACTTTTTTGTAGTGTACAAAACTAACCTGTAACGATAACAGCTCACTTTCTAAGTTAACAAGAAGAAAAGTTATACAAAGATCTGAAATTATATTGAATTTAATAATAAAGAGGCAGGATCACAAATATGCTTATAAAAAATGTCTATGATCCAGCTTTTAGTTCATGTATTTATCTGTAGTCAGTTTAATAGATGAACTCTCACCTTGCCCCAACCTGTTTGAGAAAACGGGAAATGTGTCTGGAGTGGGGGGCTTAGAGTGGTGGGGGTGGAGGAGAGGAAATAGACCAGGCGACCAATGTAAGGGGGAGGACAGAACCTTCGTGCTCATCTATGAGGGGCCGTTCAGGACAAAATCTATATTTTGTCTCTCACACACTACTAAAAACTAATACACACACACAAAATACTAAAATTGTGCAAACACACTACTAAAATATCACACAAGCATACAATTTTTTCCTCACATGCATACATAAAAGACTAAGACTGCACATATAAACTAATAAAATAGAGACTCACCTTTCATATGTGTGACAAGGACTCGTGTGTGAGCGTGATGTCACAGTAGAGGCGGGGCATCATTTGGAGATCAGATTGCGCATGCGTTGATACAACAGTGACGTCATCTTCATGCTGGGTACTGGAGCTCCACGGTGTTAGAAGCGTTTAGCTCAAGGTTAATCCGATTTATGAACGCTAATTTCGGCCAGTCGTTCTCTCCCGTTTCCTCCTCAAGCGCTCGGAAGTTCACTTAGGTCTGTACTCCGGCGTTAGAGCTGGCTCTAACGCCTTACTCCGGAGTTAGCTTACTCCGGCGTTAGCTTACTCCGGCGTTAGCTTACTCCGGCGTTAGCTCCGCTTCCTCCTCAAGCGCTCGAGGTTCACTCAAAGCCGGAGTAAGCGGCGTTTAGCTCAAGGTTGATCCGATTTCTAAACGCTAATATCGGCCAGCCGTTCTCTACCTCAAGTGCTCGGAGGTTCACTTAGGACTTATTCCGGTTCTAAGGCCGCTTATTCCGGCTCTAACTCCGGCTGTAACGCCGGTTTTAAGGCCGCTTACTCCGGCTATAACGCCGGTTTTACGGCCGCTTACTCAGCCGGAGTAAGCCCTAAGTGAACCTCCGAGCGCTTGAGAAGGGAGGGGTAGAGAACGGTTGGCCGAAATTAGCGTTCATAAATCGGATTAACCTTGAGCTAAACACCGCTTACACCATGGAGCTCCAATAGCTAACTTGAAGCTGACGTCACTGTGGTATCAACGCATGCGCGATCTGATCTCCAAATGATGCCCCGCCTCTTTCGTGACATCACACTCACACATACAAAAGGTGAGTCTATATTGTGATATTTTATTACTGTGTATGCACAATTTTAGTATTATGTGTGAGTGTGAAAGAAAAATTGTATGCATATGTGATAATTTAGTACTATATGTTCAATTTTTGTATTTTGTGTGTGTGTGAGTTATTAGTATTGTGTGAGAAACAAAACATAGTTTTTGTCCTAAACGGCCCCTCATACTCATCTACCAGCCATGAACTGCCACAATGATTTCCGCCACCCGTTTGTTGAGACTGTAATGATATGAACTGTATTGTGCGGTTCGTCCGTAAAGCTGCACTTACACTATAAGCACCAACTACTCAGCCGCCCGCCGTGTTCAGTCTATCTGCTGACCTGTATAAATCCTCCCGCAGCCTCTTCCTGACGTTCACTCTGAACCAGCAGCTCCGTACTCCAGGCATCGCTCCGGTCATTTTAAAGATGCTTATTGGTCCCCAAAACGATGAAAACCCGGGCATCATCATCACTCAATAAAATCCCACGGGCCGAACTTGAAAATTGGACATTATGCCGCTAACACTTAGCTTTCCTCAACAACTCGGAGGCGGAAGTGAGAGCTACGTGTTACGCAAATAATGTTCCGGCCAGAACCCGGAGCGCTACATAAAAAACATAAATTAACGAAGCTTTGAGGCAGGTAAATTTTCCTCGAGGAATTTTAGTAATCGAGGTCCTGGAATCATTCGAGGAATCGTTTCAGCCCTAATTTTCTGTCCATCTCACCTCCACTCAGGCCTGACTGTCTCTTCTCTGCCTCCAGAGCGCCGTGCTGTGTGACGCTCTGCACGGCTCCGTCCAGGACAAAGAAAACAGTCCGATGATGCGAGCAGGTGAGACTCCGGCCGGCGGCCACGTTTCTCTCTGGTCCTCCGTCCTCCAACGGGTGTGTGTCTGTGCAGCCTTGTGCTCCCAGGTGTGTAAGCTGTACAGGTTTCAGACGGAGGATCACAGGTGGCTGCTGGTCCGGGAGCAGATGTCAGAGACGCCGCTGTCCTTCTCCTTACCCAAACAGCTGCTGAGCGCGCTCATCCGGGAGCTCACTGACAGGTACACGAAGGGTTAACGACATAAAGTAACAACTCAGTTATATATGAGTAGAGTCATATTATGGGATGTTTTGGTGAAACTGTGTAACTGCTGTGGTTTATTGATTTTATTTTGATCGTTATCTAATTTAAAAGACATTAAGCCAGAAACAGGAGCATGTGGGATTTTCTCATCTACTTTCCAGTGAAAATATTTCAGCACAGATGAAATAAGACAACAGTTTTAACCTGATATGTCGGAGTTTGTTTTAAGTCAGTAATTATTGAATATTGATTGATTGATGTGCTTCGATCTCATTAAGTTTCAGTCGACTGAATTAAAACGACTAGAGTCTGATTTTGTTGCTCAGGGTCGCGGAGGTCATGGCGCTCGGCGACCTTTCACCTCACTGGGACGGCCTCCGCCACGACGCCGTCGCCCACTCCCACCAGCTGATCGGCTGCTACCAGCAAACGCAGGCGGAGCTGCACCACCTCTCCAGTGAGATCAGAGTGACATCATCAACGATGACTCGGTCCGGCCTTCCTCACCTCACGCTCCCTCCTCTTCCTCTTCCAGCGACGTCGTGCTTCAAGGCGAGCAGCAGCAAATCGGACCGACACCTGCAGTTCATCCCCACCAACCTGCACAGCCAGAGGATGGAGGTGACTGCCCCCGGCAGCTCAGGTAACGCAGAGCGCCCCCTACAGGTGTTTGTCTCTCTTCCTGTTTCCTCCTGGTGTTTGTCTCACTTCCTGTTTCCTCCAGGTGTTTCTCTCACTTCCTGTTTCCTCCAGGTGTTTGTCTCTCTTCCTGTTTCCTCCAGGTGTTTCTCTCACTTCCTGTTTCCTCCAGGTGTTTGTCTCTCTTCCTGTTTCCTCCAGGTGTTTGTCTCTCTTCCTGTTTTCTCCAGGTGTTTGTCTCTCTTCCTGTTTCCTCCAGGTGTTTGTCTCTCTTCCTGTTTCCTCCTGGTGTTTGTCTCACTTCCTGTTTCCTCCAGGTGTTTCTCTCACTTCCTGTTTCCTCCAGGTGTTTGTCTCTCTTCCTGTTTCCTCC
>CAEGAE010056634.1:0-69015 GCA_903067095.1 Girardinus metallicus
GTTTGAGCTTTGACACCAACCGGGATAGGGATGCATGGCTCACTGTGCTCGCAACTTTCATCGCAGTTCAGTCCATTACTAAAGGAGCGAATGCTTGGTGAAAATGGTGTGAAGGTGAGGTCATGGTCATTCCACTGGCCAAACAAGGTCACCATGTGAGTGTACTCTGTGTCATTGACAACGCCTGCATCTGTTGTGCTCAAGATGTTATTGGACACCTGGCGCACCTAAAAGTGGAGAGAAAAACATTTAATTTTAAACTTGAGACAAATATTTGGATAAATAAGTCTGGATTTTGGAAGCTAAGTTGGTACCAATGGGAGCAAGAAGTTGTTGAATCTGCGGTTTCTGTTCCATCCTTTTGGTTGGGAGATGCCATCATCGTACTCAGAGGGCAACCAGCGGGTGAATGGGGTGTTGGAGGCACCAAGACGAGGGTTTTTTCTGTAAAAGAAATGTGAAAGTCTGATGTTTAGAAATCAAACTTTTGAAATCCCACAGAAGTGAACACATCTTTTGTGGTTCGTGGTCTAAGATGTTAGAATGCATTTCACAAGTACCTCCCTAGAGGTAAGTTTCAACTTTTGGATCTAAAAAAGGAACTTCTAAAAATTATAGTTTGCACCAATAAACGCAATATTCGTTTCTAAGAGCAAGTTCTTAAGACAGATGATCAATCGGTCCTACAAAACTGTTTTAAATTCAATAAAATCTTAATTTTAATGTAAAACTTACAAGTTGTTGCAGACGCTGGTGATTGTGCGATACTTGTTGATATTTGGTGTGTTGTGACATGGCGGATTCCTGATTCGAGCCTCACATCCAGTAATCCGAGCAAGTTCTTTCAAATCTTGTTCCGTGAGTAAATCTGAAAAGTGTAGTTCAGAGAGCTGTGTGTGCTTATAGGTATTTAGATGTGATCAGATTGTTAAAAGTACCAGATATGGAATAAATCAGCTTTGTCTGCGCCTGACCTGTTGCATTGAGGGAGCGCTTGTGCACACGATGTACTTTCTCTTGGACCAAACGGAGAGTCTGTGCCATGTAGTCAGCAGAGCGCACAGCTGAACGAGTGTCACCGCGAGGCTGCTTCATGAGACGAAGAGCATCATGCGGCTGCACCACATCCTTGCGGACCCGTCTCAGGCTCCTGTAAGAGAGAAAATGGAAATATCTCTCTCTCAAAAAGAAATCCAGAGCTCTGAAGTTCAGACATTCAGAAACTGCCCATCACTCAAGATAAGAAAGTATTATCAACTCACTCTTCTCTTGAGTATTTGTACGCATCGTCTACTATTTTCTTTGCTTTTTCAAAGCATTTATGAAGAAAAGGACTGCCAAGTCTTTTTTCTGGAAAACAGGAAGAACATTTTAACATAATGCCTTTAAAAAGCAAACATGTAAAAAAAATAATTATCAGGAGAAATTTACCCATAGGTTTGGATTGACTGGGCACCAGGCTGAGGCCCAGCACAAGGAGGACAGAGAGAAGCATCTCTGAAGCAAAGCATCAAACAAACATCAACTGGTTAAAAATACAATAAATTGAAAACATTTTCCTCTATGGATTAGAGTAAACGTTTTACCTTTGTCTGTGAAAGCTTCTGTGGTGTTCTAAAATGTTATTTGATATCTGGACGTAGTGATGCTGGGATAGATACTTTCCCTTCTTATATTCGGTAAATTGGCCCAACGCCTCGCCTACTTTAGTGGATCGGCAGGTGTGGCTACTGTCACTTTCTGGTATTTTGTCAAAGTACTGTAGGAAACACTCCTTTTACCTAACCAGCTACAGCTTCTGGTTGTAAGTTTAATGATCTTATATAGGACCTATTAGTGCACCAATTGCAGTTTTCTGGCAGATTGCGATTACCAATATTTAAAAAGCCTGACCTGCCGATTCCGATTTTGGCCGATACTGATACTTTTTGTCTGAAATGTCGATGAGTTCGCAATAGTGGGGTGATTATCGTTAACTGCAAATGTGCAGACATGATTTGTTCGGTGAGTTTGTCAGTCATTTCTCTCCCACAACAGAGCAAAAGGGGACAGTAGTTGATTTTTAGTCCTTTGTGGAGGAAGATAAGATTGTCCGATCTCATAAAAATAAGGAAATTGGCCAATAGATCAGGTGGCTGCACCCCTATTAGAAACTTATAAACAATTATATGACAATTTGGATGGGTTGGTCAGATCTCTAGAAACCACAAACATATTAATACTGACATCTGTGGATGAAATTTTTAATAAAAAGCCACTTTTACTAAGGTCATTTTTTAACAGCCATTCATGATACAATGCAATATAAAGAAAATCCAGAATGTTTTCATTTTCAAACAATGAGGTATTGACTGAAAATGTGAGTCACAAAGATGAGTTAATAGCAAAAATGGCATTTGTGCAAGTTGAGTAATGAGGGAGAGTGAAAATAAATGTAAAATCAAACGTAATGTTTTCTTAAAAGTCACTTTAAGCGTGTGTGTGTGTTTTAGATGGGGATGCCTTTTCTGCACATACAATGGCTTTCTTCTTTCTGTTGCCATGGCACACTGTGATAAAGTTTAACATAAAGCCAAAGTCCTTCAGCTTTGACTGCCATCAAGTAAGTGAATAATACATTAATGAAGTATAGAGGTCAATCATTAAATTTTTTATGTAATCAGAAGGTAAATAATACAACTAAAGAGTTAACAAATCTTTTTAAGATCACTCATTTGATTGCATATTTTGAAATTTGGCATCATAAATTTGAGAAATACAAATCTGTGGACATTTTTTGTAGAAAGAATAAGCAATAATGTGACAATAACTCAAGGCAGCAATAGCTCAGAGAGCATCTAAAGTTTTTTGGTAGTTATTTTGTCAATGACTCCAAAGAGAAACAAGATAGCATAGAAGCTTAATTATGTATTTGTCTGTAGCGACAAGGAGATAACACAAAGTAGACGAAGGCCATAGCTCCATCAATAACACCGTACAAAAAAATAAGGCAGTTGCAGAAATGTTGAGCTAAAGTACAGTCTGTGATGAAAAGTAAGCAGCACACAAAGTTCAGAAATTTTAAATTTAAAAATATAGGCTGAGGAAAGTCTAAAGCTCACTATAATGTCATTTTGGCCAACGTGACCCAATTTGACAAACTCTAATGGAAAATCTACTGTGTTGTATTTTTCTGCATTTTAACAATTCTAAATAAATGTTCAGACTTTCATTTGCACAGTTATGATTTATATTTAAGGTTTAATCTATTACAGGATAGCAATAGAGATTATCCTTTGTGTAACTCTGAGTTTTGCGCATTTGCTTTGAGCTTTTTTTAAAAAAAGGGTAAACTTCACCAGATGCTATGATGGACTTTAGTACTGTTGAATTAATGGACTAGACCTCACTGCCCTTTACTGTATAGACCAATAAAACTGGAACATTTCCTGCATGTTTTACAATGACATGCAATAAAAATTTCCTCAGCTTTTGCTGATAAACTCAGTAAAGGTGTAACGGCATTCTTTTATCTAAATCTGTCATGTATATCAGCAGCTAACAACTGGCTCATGTTCTCTTCATAGCAGAAAAGGTCGCATATCAGAAACATTTCCACCCTTTATTTTGCAACATTCAGTGAAGAGTTGCACTTGTGTCTTAACCTCTTTTTGAAGGAAGTTAGAAAGGAAAGGGGAAACAAACATGAGAAGCTATTAGTTAACTCTTAAGTGTGGCAAGAAATCACATTACACCACTTTAGGTGTCAGAAACAAGGTAGTTTTTCAGGCCAGGGTGGAGACCAGTCATCAAAGTTGTCCTTTGAGAGTCAGACAATAATACTGCACACTGTAGCACAGAAATGAATTAAAAATATTTCAAAGATTACTTGAACAATGGCAGATGTGCATTCCCCTTAAGCAGGAAGAAAAGCTGGTTTGGGACAAAGCATGAGTCATTTATGTTGACAATCACTTACTAGACTAGGAGGTGTCGTGCAGACCTGACCTTTTCTATTAAAATAATAAGGAAGCTTTGTTCTCGGCGGCAGACACAATAAATCAACTTGGACACTAAAATGAATTCCTGACATGCACGAATTGTTATCATGATGCTCTACTAATTAGAATTACATCAGTGCAAATGTTTAAGCCACTTTACTTGTGAATGCATATAAAGAAAGCAGAAAACAAACATGGGCATGCATCTTGTGTAGAGACAGCTGTTGCCAATGAATCATCTTTGAAAGGCATTTTAAACAACAAACCTTTATGAAAAAAAAAACAGACTAGAAAATTCACACATTACTGCAAAAAGAAAATGATTGAAGTTAAAAAAAACTTGGGCCAAAGTTGTCATGGAAAGTGTCAAAAATCAAGTTTCACCAACATAACTATTTGTATTTTAACAATTTATCTGCATTCAAAATGAAGCATTTTAGGCCTATTAATGATCAGAAACTGAAGTTACAAAGTTAAGCGTGAAATAGTTTTTAACAATTCATTGGTGCAGAATGATGTTTCAATTATTTTTTTAAAAATGCTATTAAATCCAAATTTTTGAATTATTTTTTTTTTTTTATTTTCCTAATGAAATATCAAATCAGGAAGTTTTGATATAGAAACTTTAAATTAATAATATATTCCTTCCTGTTTTTCTGTAGAGGCTAATTTTTTGTTAGCAACATTTCAGAAAAGGGGAAAAACAAAAAAAAACACTGAAGTGAGATAGATATTTGTTCATAAGCCAGGAAATGGCAACATAAATAACTACCCTGCTTATAGAAATGTAAAGACAGAGAAATAAGGAGAAACATTAGAACCAGCTAGCGGTGTGACAAGCATAGCTGTACAACACCCATATTTGGGTGAAGAGTGGTAAAGGAAATAAAACCACAGAAAATACTACAGAGTAAACCTGCATTGCTCATATATCTGAAGGCTTTTTAAAATCAGGAGAAAACACTAAGTGTGAAAGTTCTGCACCATATACAAGTCTTGACAACGTCTAGCCCAAGCAAAATACAAATAGTTTTTCATTGAATCAATGGCTAACCTAAGTGTGTTAGTAGTTTTGTCCCCCATATGAAAGAAGACTAAACGTGAGGAGTACATTTTGTTCTGGTAATATAGTTTACTACACATGATGTGTTTTAAAGGCTCACTTTTGTAGCTCTTTGAAAGTTTTACTTTTTCAACTTTGGCTCCTTTTAAAAGTTATTTTCAGTTCAGTTACAGACTGTTTTCACAGGAAGTTGTTCTTGTATTGGTTGGTTGGACACTTTAATCCAACCAAAAAATATTTCAGACTCAAAAACTCAAAGAAAAAAACAGTGTTGTGTCTAAAAGCAACTTTTTACAAATTGGATTTTCAGAAAATATGTCAAGAAGATGTCGAAGTGTCGCTAGCTGAAACTTTGGAAGGCACTGAAGGTAACACACCGACAGAATTGATAGAAACTTATAGAATAATCAATAAGTTATTCTATGACCTTATAGGATAATCAGCAGGGTTATTCTATAAGCGCAGCTAACTCACTGGACAGATGATTATCCTCTCAGATCATGTTTCAATTTTTTTCTTGTTTCTTAAATGTGTGACTTTTAAACAATTGTTAAATAGTTTTTATGGTTCTCTGTCCATATTCTTTAATAATACTCTGTCCAACATGCTTCAGGTCCAAAGCTGAATTGAAAGTTAATCAAAAGGATGTTGATCTTCTAAGAAAATAGCTTAAAAAAAGCCTTAAAAGCTGATGATCTAGACCAGCCAAAAGATTCAAAGGCATTCTAACTCATTCAAATGAAATATAAAGAAATTTAAGATGACATCAAACTTTAGCACAGTACTTTATGTACATAAAATTTTAAAATGGGCAAGGCCAATCCAAACAGAGTTGGAAATTTAATCGGAACAAACACAAAGGACAAAAGAAAGTGTTGCAATCCTTTCTACTGTCTCTGTTGTGACTCCACGTGAGCTAAGAACAAAAAGGTTTTGTTACTGCCAGTCAACATCTGAAAATGGATTACTAGTTCCTTCTCTGTGCTCAAAGTTACAATCTTCATGCTATAAAGTGATCAGATAAAATATTCATAATTGCAAATGCAAGAATGAAGTCATTTAAATGTTTTTTATTCTTTTACAGCAGCATACAGTTTCAGTGACCTACTGACCTAGATGCTGCACGTTGTTTTACAGGAATTCCCATTTGGTCCATCATTAACTAAAAGGTCGCAAAGATAAGGCAAGAGAAGAAATATTCAACCAAACTGCTTTTGATTTACAGTGCGTTGCAAAAAAATATTCAAACCTCCGAGCTTCTTCACAATTTGTCATGTTACAGCCACAAAAGAAATACGATCGATGCGTTTTCCAATATTTTTACGCATAAAAATCTGAAAAGTGTGGCATGCGCTGCTGCCACACTTCAGGGTTTTCTCTACCAGCCTTGCTCAAGATCAGCAGACGGAGAGCATCTGGAAACAACAATCTTTTTTGAAACAGAGTTTTAATCGTATTTGGATCTAGACTTTGACTAGACCATTCTAGCACATGAATAGGCTTTGATTTAAACTATTCTCCATTTCTGACCTTTTTACATCATCCATGTTGGACCATTTGAGTGTTGTTTATTTACACAACTAGTTTTATAGTTAACTACGGAGCCAACCCTTATTTCCTGGCAGAAAGTGGCTTGTTTGGTCCTAAAATTGGTCTCTTGACGTCATTGTTTGCATAAACAGACCTTGGGGTAAAATATTTTAGGAGGTGATACTGTTAATGATCTGTGGCTGTAGAGGAAGTCATTTCTGTTTCAGTACAGACTGTACAAACTGTTCAGGCTTTGAGAAAATGTGGCTTGTAAAGACAGGCAGACTAGTGGCAATAACTATCAAGATTTTCCTTTGAATTATTTTATGATGCTTCTTTAAAACACCTCAGAGAACAATATAATAATCGAGGCACTGATTGACAAAAAGTTTTATACAGTTCAGATCTGTTGACCAATACCACTGACTGTAAACTCAGGTATTACTCCCTATAAGTTCCTTCTGTTATGTCAAAGGTCAAGCCCTGAATCAGACAGCAAAGGAAACAGACAAAAATAATCAAAGGAAAGAAAATACAAAATTATCTTAACAGCAGGTTCATATGACAATTCTTTTCAATCTAAAATAAATGTCTTTGGGAATGGGAACAAAGAATTTAAAAGTGGACTCATCCTTAATAATCATTTGAGGTCTAAATTATAATTAGAAAGTCAAGTGCTCTAAACAGATGCACCAGTTTCCTCCTACAGTCCAAAAAACAATGAAGCCAAATAAATTGCTCTGTCTAAATTGTTCCTAGGTGTTTGTGCATGGTTGTTCGCCCTGCAGTGCCTCTTTCCCATCGATCGCTGGAGATAGGCACCAGCCCCTCTGCAAGGATAAGTGCTACAATGAATATATGTTTATAAAGTCATCTTTTACAGAAGATATTACAGTTTCAGAGCTCTGGTAAATGCTCAAGCTGGCAATTATACATCTGATAAGGACAATGACACCTTTGAGCTCGCGTGGAACTTAGTAACACAACTCTTACAGCACTGCATTGCCTCATGTTGAGTAATCAGATGTTCCTGCTTTAAGATGGAAGCATAAATGTGAGAATCTGTCTAAGGTCTAAACAAATAAGTAGACATATATTAATGTCAAAATCTGTAAATAAATACAGAAATATTGACGAAAAATTTTGTCTCACTCATTTTTACAGTGTTTATTTTTTTATTTATTGCATTTCTATGCACTAGTCTACAATTTAAAGATGCTTGAGATGGGCTGAATCATGCACAAGGAGAACTGGAAGCGGCTGTAGAATACAAAAATAAAAAAGTTAGTGGCTTACTCAATAACACAGCTGATGCTGTGCATAAGGCATGCGCTGCAACTGCAGAAGAGTCCTGCAGGCGGTGCTACAGTTATCCTAGTTGGCAAAAATGAAAAATTTTATAAAAAAGAACAAAATTGTTTGGTTTACAGAATGAGGAAAGACAGCAGCACATACAGGAGGCTTCTGGCCAAAGCAAACAGAGAAACTACACAGAAAAGAATGGAGAATTTGACTGTGAACTGAGTCGCTTGTAATATATTTGAACTTTAAGATAGTTACTAAATTACCTGAGGTTGAAACAGTGACACTATTTAAAAAATGTTAAGACACAAAAAAACAATTATAGCAAGTAAAGAAAAAAAGATAACGGTGAAAAATTGCACAGGTTAGGAATATGGAGTGCCTGGTATTCACTCTAAACACATAAATGTTGATGTGCAACAATTGTGAAATGGAAGAAAAAGACTACATATTTCCTAATTTTTTCAAATAAAACCTAAATTTATGACTTGAATGTAAGGGCTCCTTTACTCTCTTCTTGTGTATAATTGATCTCACTTTATTCATTTAAAAATCTATTTACTGAAGCATAATGTCCTGTGAAGCTTTCAGAGGTTTGTTAGAGAACAAAACAGCATCATGAAGACCTATGAACGCTGGGAAGCTAGGAAGTTCATCTCAAAATGCAAAAGTAACTCTAGAGGAGCTGCAGAGCTCAGGTGGGAGAGTTTGTAGACAGGGTAACTAATACCTGGGCTTTCTGCAAATTTAGATTTCATAGAAGCATCACCAGAGTGAAACCATATAAGGTCACAGTAAATATGTGGAAGAAGGTGGTCAGGTCAGTGAAAACCAAATTGAAACTGTCTATCCTACATGCAAAACTTACAATCCACACCAACTGTCACATTAAAACATGGTAATGGCAGTATCATGTTGTGCAGAAACAAGCACAAGAGTTTAGATTTGCCGCTGTCGTTGCAGAAACCAGGCCTTTCTGGTTTTAGTTATCTACAAAAAATACTTTAAATAATTTTCACCAGTTTTTACTTCACAATTATGCACCACTTTTTGTTAGTTTATCGCAAAATCTCAACAAAATACATCAGGGTTTGTGATTACAGTGTAACAAAATGTGAAAAAGGTCAAACAAGTATGACTACTTCTGCAAGGCTTTGTATTTACCTCTGTGGAGGAATCACAACAGATTCAAAGATTTTTTTAAATCTTTGCAAATATAAAGATTAAAAAAATATTGTAGGAAACAATTAGAAAGATAAAATAACAAGAAGAGCAGAACTCAATTATTGTGTTGTTGCAAAGGGATGACCAGTCAGTCGTTTGGCCCTGAAGAGATTTGATCTTTTTAAGATCTATATTTTAATTTACCTTAATCACAAAAAAAAATCACCATTGGGTACTTCACAGTAAAATATGCATTGATTTTGAACTATAGTTCAAAATCAATGCATATTTCACTGAAAATTACAAGAAATCAGCCATAGAAGTAAACATTAATTTAAAAAGAGAAGAGGAAACAGAAGGTGAGAGATAAAGACATTATAAATAACAGCAACACTGCAACTGTGACTGATGCATTTCTTTAGAAACATATTTTTACCCGGCTGGTGTGAGGAACTGAAACCCCCCATGCAGTTGTATTGAATAAACATTTTCTTTTGTCTGGTAGGTGGGGGTCAAATCTGTCAGGTGGACGTCAGATATAAAATCCACTTGCAGTTCCCTCCGATGTGAGAAGCAAATAGTTTGAACCACCAAAACCCAGAAGGCAGCCATGGCCAAACTGATTTTACCTTTGGTTCTCTTAGTTGCGCTCCAAGGCTATGGTAAGATGCTCAAAATAATGTCAATTTAAGAGTAAATGAAACAATTCTACTTCGTAAATGTAATAAATATTTTTCTGTAGATATGACAGCAACTTATGACAGCAACCATATGCAAAGTCTTCCTGGTGAAGTAAGTGAGCAATTTTTATAGAAGTATATAAGCATGTTTTTTTTAAAGATCTAAATTAAAAATAGAATTTAATTACGATGCTATTGGTTAGAATAAAAAACATTTTTTTATGGAAAGTATTTGCAAATAATAACTTGCTGAACCAAACTGAACAAATAGTTTTGCATCGATCAACTTTCTTTTTGCATGAAAAAGAAATTGGATTTATGTCGCATTAAATCAAATGCAGCGATGCAAATAAAATGGGCGTTTTTTTTTTTTTTTGATGAGTGAACATGATAGATTTAAAATTCTGTTCTTCTAAATGTGCTTTACGAACCATGTCAGACACAAAAGGTTTCAATAAAATTTATTTTATATCCAGAATGGGGACGTTTGCCAGGACTGCACCCAAATATTCACACTCCTCGTTGACATGCTGACCAACGCTGACCTGCAGGTGAGAACAATGACGGATATTGGAGCAAACACATACCTGAGTGTTCACATTGGTTTTCTGATAATGCTATCAAGTCTACATTCAGAGGCTAGGACTGAAAAACACAATGTTCTACAATCGCCTGCTAATACATGCGGGTTGAACAGATGCCGTTGAATAAAATCCTATTTTAAACACTAGTTTTGTTATTAGGGGGAACACATTTTTCACATTCCTTAATGAAAAACGTCTCTGATCAGTCATGCATGAACTGAAACACAAACAATACAGAAATGTTCCTGCTTTCTCACATAAAAAGGTTACTTCCTGTTTTTATTTCTAGCAAAAGTTGAAAATAAGTTTCTCAAGAGACTTTTTTCTCTCTAATCTTGAACATCCGCTTTCTTGGATTTTGATGTTTTTCTGATCTGGCGTAAGTATTTTTCCTCAAAAAAACTCAGCTTGAGCTTTTACTATTCAACCAAAAAGTTTATTAGTTTGCTCTTTCTGCAATCCACTCATGATTTTTGCAGAATGTACTCCAACTCTTCTTGCTGGTGTCTGCCCTTGTTTGAAAATTCTAACATTATTACAATAAATTTACAGTAGAAATGAATCACCATAACTTAACTCAAAATACAAAAAGCAAAATTACAATCACCAAACAAGTATAATTGTTCTGTGTTTTAATTAGGCAGTCACAATGATGATGTTTTTTTTTAATTGGTCATTAAAACCAAACAATTATAGTTGAACTTTACGTTCACCGTTGCTATCAGGAATACACCCTATTTTAGTCATGAGGCATGAGAGAAACATTTTACCTAACAAGCTATTGCACTTAAAAACCATTTAAGATGTGAAATGTGTTCAATTTGTAGATCTAAAAATAGAAAGAAAACAAATCTCAGACGCTCCATTATTTATCTTACATAGGGACATATTTATATACATAGTTGCATAAACCTAGGTTTTACTTTAACCACACAGTTAAAGTAAAACTTTCACACATTTAAAACATATATAATCTGTCTAATTTAGACAGATGACAATTGAATCTGAAATATACATAATGTACATGGTAGTACAGATCTTGCAGTAAACTGACTGTCAACCATATACCACAATATTTAGCCAACTTGTGTAAGGATGGATATTCTAATTAGCTAACAAATGTGGTAGTTAGCTAAATATATAATGTGGTGTATTGTGGCTAAATATGCCATAATATTTAGCCAACTTGTTTAGGGATGGCTACTTTAATTAGCTAACTAGCCAGAAAAACTTTTAACCTAATTTTAACAAACTATTTCAAACGAACATATAAAATTTTTAAATGTTTTCATTTTCAACCAGTAATTTTCAACTATGTGATTTTTTTTTTCTTTTTGTTTAATTAAGCCAAGTATTATATTTTACTGAACCAAGTGATATCTAAAGCTTTGTTTCGATCAACAAAGAAACCTCACATACTGCAGTCCCATTAGTTCAATATTAAATTGAGTATAATATTGGTTTAAAACCAGACTATCTAGAAAACATTAAATGAAGGAATAAAATGTACTCTTATTTTTACTAAACATTTAACCAAGTTACAAAACACGAGTTGTGTGTCTAAAAGCAGATGATCATTTTATAGAGCATATTCGCTTTCAGTAACTTGTTGTTGACAATTTTTCCCTTAGTATTATTTGTTTAGTGGAGAGAAAAGTGGTGCACTTTTTCTAGGGTCAGTAATTGTAACTATTTTATTTCAGAAAAAAATCATGGGAGGAATCGATACTCTGTGTGCACATCTGCCCGGACCGGCTGCCAAACTCTGCAAAGACGAGGTGGACAGAATGCTCCCGTTGGCCATCACTTTCGTTACTAGTGTTGCAGTAAGTTGGAGGCTGGAATCAGTCGTGGGTTTTTCCAAAAACAAAGATGTAACTGATAGTATATATCAAAAATAATCCATCTGTCTCTGCAGAAACCATCAGAGGTCTGCAAGATGGTTGGACTGTGTGGCTCTGATGAAGAGCGTGAAAGGATGCTCAGCTACTTTGCCAACGAGGTTCTTCAGGCTGCTTTGAAAAGTGACCATGTCAGTACACGCTTACTGTAAAAGGGTGTTTGAATATTTCCTATTGCTAATACTTTTACTATCCAGGATTTTTGTGTTTGTTTATCAGGGGGAGCCTGCCACAACCTGCTCCTTCTGTATTTTCTTCTTCAAGACTTTGGAAGAGTTGCTGCCTAAAGAAAGGACTGAGGTGAGGCACATTTTTAATAGCAGGAAAACTTCACACTTTAAATCAACGGAGGGAAGACACATGGCGTTAATCTGAGTCACTTTTCCCATTTCCGATTGCAGGGTGCCGTGATCAAACTGCTGGAAGAGATTTGCCACATCTTGCCGTCGACTTATCGTGCCCAGTGCGAGATCATTATTGACAAGTACAGCAAAACGGTGCTGGATGCAATCTTGGGCTACGCCACTCCGCAGGCCATCTGTAACCTCATCCACCTGTGTAAAGGCCAGGAACTTGTTGTCGGTCAGTCGGCACTTTTTTGTTTTTTGATGAGTGAACATTACAGATTTGAAATTCTGTTCTTCTAAATGTGCTTTACAAACCATGTAAGACGAAAAAAAGACGTCTGACCTGTAGCAATATAGTCGACATTCCTGCAGGTTTAAGTCACGACCTGGTTTTTATTTTATCTTTACTCAACAGAATAAGCGCACATTTTCATTTACCTGTCCATTTATTGAAATTCTTAAAATGTTTTTAACCCATGAAAACTGGAAAAGTACCCAGAAGCTCAGGTTTGGCCTACTTACAGAAATGTACAGAATAATTCTTTAAAAATGTAGCTAAAAGCTGCTCATTAAAGCTGCATTCCAAATTATGAGATAATATAACAATCACTTATTTCACTTATGAGACTAGAACTTTAAGGAAATATGAGTAGAAAATATAAAGTAGGAGTATCAAGAATTCTTAAATGCCTTACTAAATCATATTTATTTTTTTTAAAGTATGAAAACATATTTGACGAAAATGATTTAGAAAAACTGTGAACCTGAAATAAAAAAAATCAAATATGGTGAAATGCAAAAAACAAAAATACTAAATGCAAAATTTTGTAAAATAGTGATTATTTAAGTTAGAAAAAAAAAACTTTGTAGCCCTGATACTTGAGATTTTCCTTCAATTAGAATAATCTGAACTGAAAATTATCTAACATGAATCTGCACAGAGCATTGAATAGTTTTCCATGCTCACAAATAATAAAATACATATATGCACATAAAACATTAAAGTTTTTCTTCTGACTTCACAGACCCATGCACACTGACAGCATACAGATGCAAAGACGTCAGCACTGCCCTTAAATGTGGAGTAAGTCGACAATCTGAATGAAGCCACCAGTTTTGCTTCCTGGTGTTAAACATACAATCTGTCCTCTGTATGCAGACTCTGTTCTACTGTCAGAAATTTGCCTGGAAGCCTCTGAGCTACAACACAATCTGAAACGTTAAGGTGAGTAAACACCAACGACAATAAAGTCAGAAAAAGAAGGAACCGCAATAAGCCATATGTTCTTATTTTTCTTTAACAGGGTGGAGAAGAACTGGTGCCGTTCCTGTGAACAAGCCGAGCTCTAACTACAAATATTTTTCCTTTATATAATTTTGTATCTTACTGCATTTTATGATTTCTTTGCTTTACGATTACACTAGCTGAGCTAAAAAAAAAAAAAAAAACAGGGCACCAAGATTGAAGAAATATTGCAAAGATATGAAAGCTTCACTGGATGGAGGTTGTATTCTTCATATCCCAGTTACTCTGTAAACAAGATTAAACCTTCAGTCATCTTATCAAGCTTCAATAGTTTATATCATGGTTTTTTTATTGTTTTTGTTTGATTTGGCTGGAATAAAATGATCCCAATGATATTTCACTTTAAGTATTTTGTACACTTCACATTTTGTCCCCCTCCGCAGGTGGAAACCAAGTTTCTGCAAACACCTGTAGTCCAAATATTCAAGCTTTTGTGCTAGAATTTAAAGTAAATATGAAGCCAAGTATGATAAGTCGCATGTTCACAGAGAGCAGAAGTGGCACATTAACTTAGAATGGAAACTATTTATAAAGGAAGTGATCACTTCAACCAAGTCTTCAAAATACTCGGTTCCGCTTTCATGTTCTCACTGGTATTTCTGTGTACATTTGGTCACCAGTTGAAGCACGTGTCAAACAAGTCAGAGATGTGAGTTTTTATTTGAGGAAAATTCAGCAAGGAGAAGAGGCAGGAAAGTAACAAATTGATTTTAAGTTCATTTGCAGCAAACGAGAAAAGGCACTTAATACACAAAACACTGAATTTAACAAAAAGAAGGGGAACGGCTTTTCAAACTCCCAGCTGCAGACGATGTAAACAGGCTGGTTTCTCTGTACAACACCAACCAATTATTTGTCCGAGTCGTGGATGAGTTTGAGAAAGCAGACATGTTGTGAAATAGATAGTCAAGTAAAACCACCAGATAACTGGACAGACAGTGAGCGCTCTAAAAATCTATGTAGCGTTCCGGTATCAAGATACATCGATTAAAAACCTCATCTTAAAGTTTAAAGTTTCTCCAGCTGCCCCTCCCAAACCCGCTGCTGCACACCCGCAGTAAGATGGCTGACAGAAGATTCCTCAACGCACCAGCCGTCGCTCCCACGTTAAAGCTGGACTGGCCGAGGCACATCTATTAAACAGTCAGATAATGATTAGTAGGAAGCAAGCCATCTTCTGATATAATCTGTTAAATACGTTTAATTTTTTTAAAAAGAAGAGTGGCCGAAAGGTATAAATTACCACAAACTAAAGCAGGTGTTTAGGTTATATTTTGGTGTTTGATTATTTTGGCAGCAGTTATAATCAGGGTTCCCTGTTTAAAAATACTAAACAACCACAGTACTGAGCTAAAGACACCAAAGGCAAATCTTAGCTGCAGTAGTTTTTAGAGAAACAGCGCCCCCTAGATGAAAGCTGTGGACTGACAGCACTAAGATTTTACAGCACATATGGTGGTGATTTATATTTCAAGGTTAAAAGTTACAGAGAAAGACAACTAGCCAGGTACTCTTCTTGATATCTGGGTGAAACCAGTGGACGAGAGGGGCGATCTGGAAAAATCCAGGAGAGGAGATTAGATTTTATTTAAATATAATTTAAAGCTGGAAATTCAAACGTTCAAAGCCAAAGCCTGTTCCATTTTTGGTACGCCTAAGCACCGACTGTCGAAAAGGAAGAGGAATACATTCAGTACTCCAACTGGGTCTCGCACTGCAACAAACGTCACGCAAAATAATCTGTGCATTGAGCCGATGCCACAATGGAGTGTTTGCCTTCAGGAACAAGGTGATCTTTGTGCCGTTATCTTAGTCAACATTTTGAACAAAGTTTGAAAACTCCTAGAGACATTTAAGGATAGAAAATAAATATCTACATAATACAGAAACCACTGTGCAACCCAACATAACCACAAAACCATTAGCAGCTTCTGACTTCTCTGTAAAACGTCAGAAAGAACAATGGCATGAAGAGGCTGCACACAACTACATAAATAAAGTGGTCTGATTTTCATTTGTAACAAAGTTGTAACATGACGTTTTGTACATGAAAGAGCATGAATCTGCTCATTTCTTCATCTGTACTGCAACAAGATGTAGGTTAAATATTCCTTCGAAACCTGTCTTTAAAAAATCTTATTTTTTAATACTAAACAAGTAAAAATTATAGTGCAGCAAGTGAAATAATTGTAACTTTGCCAACAGTTGGACAAAAACTAATTGGATGGTGTTCTGATGTACAAAGCGAAGAAGAGGAGGAGAGGACGGTAAGAAGTTTATCTGCAGGACGGTGAGGGGGTGGGTGTGTGTGTGTGTGTGTGTGGGTGTGTGTGTGTGTGAGTGACAGGGATCAGAGTGCCTCAATATTTCAGCTTCTTGGGAATCTCCCAGGAGAACAAATCACGACCAAAGTGACCGTAGGAAGCCGTGCGCTGGTAGATGGGCTTCTTCAGGTCGAGGTCCCTTAGAGAAACAAAAATTCATCATTCATTAGGAAATTAAAGATATATGAATAAGTCTTTGTCTTTCATTTCTTTTAGTTATTGCTTAATTGCTAAATACCAAAAACGATTAGCAAAAATCATATAAGAATACCAAAGCTCTTCGGTTAGAGATTTCTATTTACTAAGCTGTGACTTTTGGGAAAGCCTGGATGTTTGTGGATGGTTGATAAATTCACATTTGATTTAATTGGAAGGTCCAGCTGCGGACTCATTTTAAGGCAACGCCTCAAACATACAGCCGGTCCTTGAGCTGAACAACTGGTTGATTTTGCTCAATACTTAATTCTTTAGCGCACATCCATTTTACTGCATATTGAGAGAATATGCAGTAAAATGCTCAGACATTTGTTCGCGTAATTCGACATTAATTGGAGCCTTTATTTTCCTTGCCACTAGGAAACTCTTTGCAACACAAGGCCAAAGCAGGATATTCAATTTAGTTTTTTCCCTTTCAATTCTACATACTTTTAATTAAAACATATGCAGCTAAAATAGATAATCATTTATCCTTTACACCCCATCTTGACCTCTACAGTTCCTGCTTCTTGCTGTTTTACTCAATTATGTTGTAGAAACAAGAAACAGTTGCACAAAAACGTGTTCTCCTTTCAGTACCAAGCAGAAGGTCAGAGTTCAGCTAGTTTAATGAATGGAGCAATATTTATAAGGCCAAAGCTTATGACTTTTTTGACCTTTAGTAAAGCATTGAGTCTGTTTGTTATCTTAATTTGTAGAATTGCACAAAAATATCTTGCTTGCTTAAAAAAACAACAAAAAAAAACATCACACCTTAGTTTTGTTGTTTGGAAGATTGTCAACTTCTTGCTTAAAAAATAAAAAAAGAAACTAAATATTTAACGGAGTATTTTCACAACAGAGGTCACAGTTTACCTCACAATGACTCCTGGGCGGAGGTCAAAGTTCTTTCTCACGATGTCCAGCAGCTCTCTCTCACTCTTCTGAGAGGTCCCATAATGGAAGATGGAGACAGACAGAGGATGGGAAACTCCAATAGCATAGGAAACCTAAAACCGCAGACAGATTTTAAACAACTTTATACTTTCTGAAAATATTAAATATTTTAATAACGTTTCTGCTTCATTCGCTTGTTTTTTTCCTCCATTTCACCACCAGGCGAGGTGTGTTCTTACTTGGACCAAGACGCGTCTGCAGAGTCCAGCTTTAACCAGAGATTTGGCCACCCAGCGAGCGGCGTACGCCGCAGAGCGATCGACCTTTGTGTAGTCCTTTCCAGAAAACGCTCCACCTCCATGGGCTCCCCATCCACCATAGGTGTCCACTATGATCTTACGTCCAGTCAAACCGGCATCACTCTGCAGGAAAGATGGAGTACATTTACAGAAAGTTGTTATATTTTTACATTAAACATAAATATGAAGACATGTAATCCAGATGCCTTAAACTGATTAGTAAAGTCTTCGTAAAGCCGTTCTCTCACCTGTGGACCACCAATGACAAAACGGCCGCTGGGCTGCAGGTGGTAGATGGTGTCGTCGTCGAGGTAACCAGACGGGACCACGGCTTTCACCACCTGTTCCTTCAGGCTGTGACGCATCTCCTCCAAACTCACACACTCGTCGTGCTGCACAGAGATCACGATGGTGTGGACACGCAGCGGCACCACGGCTCCTCGGTCCTGTCGGTACTGAACGGTCACCTGGATGGAGAAGAAGAACAACTCAGATTTCAGACAAAACATGAACAGAACCTGGTGATGATTAAACATTTCCTGCAAATTATGAAACTATACAAGAATTTATATGTTCTAATAGGTTGTACTGAACCTTATTCAGTTTTAGTCTATCAACAACTTTAAGTCATATAACAGTCTTAATACTAAATAAATGCTTTTATTCATTTGCATTAGAAGAATCTTAAAAGTGATAATAGAGTGGAAACTGTAAATTATAACATATTCATAATAATGGACCTAAATTACAAAATTTTAATTCCTAATTGTTTAATATTTATTTGGTCTGCATATACAAGTTATGGATTAATTGTAATATATTGTTTCACCATAAATACACTAAATAAATTTGTTAACATTGATCCTGCAATTACACAACCATGCGAGGTGTATTCGTACTTAAAGTTCCCAAATAAAATCCTTTTTAAAATAAAACTTAAATTTGGTTAGGAATTTTTTTTAAAGAAAATTTTAGGTGACCTATCTGAAACTTATATAAAATAATAAAAAAAAAACTCAAGATCACGTGTTAAATCATGAAAAAAAATTTAACATTTCTTTAAAATGTGTAATTCTACATGTAGTTCATACCTAGGAAGAGCCTGGCAGGCACAAAGTAACCACTAGATGGCAGTAATACCCGTTTTAAAATGAAAATATTTAAACCTAAAATTCTTCTCACCCAACATTATAAGGTTTAGATGACATCTATCTACATATTTTTAATTAATTATCTAATAGGCCTATAAACTACAGCAAGTTTAAGAACAATAATAATAAATGCTAATTTTGTGCTCGTCTAACCTGAGTTTTAGAGTCGGGTCGGATCCACGGCAGCGTTCCATCCCGACGCAATTCGGCCATTTTAGCGTTGAGCTTGTGAGCCAAGACGATGGTGAGCGGCATACACTCCTCTGTCTCATCCGTGGCATAACCAAACATGAGACCCTGTCAGAAATGCAGTCACAGGATGAACGAGGTCAAACAAACCCATGTGTTGAACTGCTGACTGAACACAAACCTGATCGCCGGCTCCAACGTCCTCTTCTTTACGGTCGAGATAAACGCCCTGAGCAATGTCAGGAGACTGCTGCTCCAAAGCCACCAGCACATTGCAGGTCTTATGGTCAAAACCTGTGAAAAAAGGTCGTGACCTCAAAGGGAGAATCATTTCACCTGGCCAGAGCAGCCTGCAAAGAACCACAATACTTTGCCAGGCAATTAGCTAAAAATCCTCCATTGTTCATTTAAAAAGTAGTCACATTTTTATTCCAGATTTATGGATTTTTCAAGAATACATTTTAGGCATTAAAGTATAAATTTCACTCTGAACCTACTGCGAGTGATGTGGTATAGAGCCATTTTGCTGAAATAACTGATTCCTTGCTTCACGTCCATTTCTAAATCTTAAACTCTTAGTCAAATAAGATGTGGAGAATCAGACTTCCTAAAAATAGCTTTTTCCTTTGGCACTTTAGACAAAGACCTTAGGCAGTTCAACATGTCTGGAGTGAAACAGGGAGAGAAAAAGACTACTTTTTCAATTCATTCAACAACAACAAAAATATACTCTGAGCCCCTGTAGTCCTGACGTCCATTATTCTGCAGAACATCAGATTAAAAGTCAGATTGTCCCATGCAATATTGCACAGGCCAAATTAATGTCATTTTCAGGGTGTTCACTGCAGACCTGGTCAAAGACAGATCCATTTCCCCCTCGATGACCTCAGTGCAGCACAGTCCATATCAGCTCTCACTCTGAAAGACCCGAGAGTCCAAAAGCTTCAAAGCATATTTTCCATCTTCAATTTTAAGCAATTACCTAAATTGCTTAAAATTTAAGCAATTTAAATAATTGCTTAAATTTAAGCAATTTAAGCAATTACTTAAATTTATTTAAAATATATTTAAGGAAAAGGACCCAGTTCTAAAATGTATTAAGTAGGTTAATGTCTCTCTTAAAATAGTGTGCTGTGTAGTTCAGTGAAAACACTAAAGGAAGAGGTCTGCCAGTTCGGGATTATTGGCTAGTTTGTTAAAAAAAATAAACAAATCCATATTTGCTTACCATCACCATGTTTATCTCTTTTCCAACAAAAAAAAAAAAAAAAAAAAAGGTTTAGTTAGCAGCATTGAACTGGGTCTGAACCATCTTGCTTTCTCTACAAGTGTACCTTTGGAGGAGTCGTCATAGCCGATGTCCTTGATCGTCTCCCTGACGACCTTCTGATAGTCAACAGTGGCTCTGGAGGTGATCTCCCCCGCAAGCAGGATCATCCCCGTCTTAGCTACAGTCTCTGGGGACAAACAGAAAAAATTTTGTGTGCTACATCTAGATCTAATACAGTGTGCAACACTGTTTAAACACCAACGCTACACTACTCATGTTACACTTTGTTGCCTTCAACGTTGAACAAAACAGTGTGACGATGAAACATTTTCAGCCCTTTTCAGACGAAGATGAGGAAAAGCTCACAACCACAAACAGAACAATATTCACTTTATTCACCTGGTCCATTAAGGACCACCGTACTCAAACCTGAAAGCTTTTACAGCTTTAATCATCTGCCTCCCTGGTGTATTCAGCTACAAAGCAAACAATCATTTTCAACCAGAAAAACAAAGGGGACCTTTAAGCTATAATTGAGTGTGGGTAGAATGGGTCAATATATTTTTTAAGATGAATATCATTTCTGCCAATTAATCCCATGAAAACATCTGAAGCTTGTTCTCCACTGATCTAAGAGTAAGTTTGAATGCTGCAGTTTTTCTTTTTTTTTTTTAAAGAGGGCCAATTATTCAAAAGTCCCATGTCATACATTTTTATATTTCCATTTGGGTCTGTGCTGCTTCCAAAAACAAACCAAGCACTTAAAAGTTTTTTTGATATATATAAACTAAAAGAGCTGGTTTTCGGCAATAATTGAAAATTTTTTTTGGTCTGGAAAAAGATGGGTTTCAAAAACCTTCCGAATTTAATCTCACTAATCAGCAGGCACTGCCCATCACCTAGCAACCCCAGCAGAGTTCCTGCATATTTGGTCAGCTGGATTTACCGCTGTATGTGCTGTAGAATGGCTGCTGGAATAAACTAGTGTTTTGTTGTCGACTTACAATCCAGAAGCCACCTTATGCATTCTTGTTAGTTGTGTAGGAGGCTCTACTTCTGCTTTTCAAAGATGTACAGTTGTATAACTGCGATTATGTTTGCAGCCAGTTTCACATGTAAACGCTCATTGGGGGGAGCATGGCCAGCAGCAGCTTATTTGGATTTAAAGTGACAAGAGGCCCTAAAACAATTAACAGGCAGAATTAATAAGACTAAAATCCCATTATACAAGAATGGTTTTGTGCAAAAAAATGAAATGAATGCATTTTCTATCCATAAACATATACTAACCTGTTCACCCTTAAAGAACACTCTTTATGGGTTGGCTCTCCCATTACTCACCACATGCTACTTTGGCGTCAGGGTCCTGTTTCAGGTGAGCGTCCAACACCGCATCACTAATCTGGTCACAAATCTTATCTGTGGGGGAACAACGTAATAGGAAAAGCATAAGAACATTTGCAGCAAATGGAAAGTCTCAGCTCAATGTTTTCTGAAATAACGTTTTAATGCTACAGGTTGTTGAGAAGAGCGACCCTGTGTTTTAACCTTTATTAAACTGATAACGAATCAAACAATTTTAATGTAGCAGATCTATTGAATTACTTGCATATAAAATCAGATGAGTCTGATGTAAGCATTAACCTTTCTCTAGAAAACCTCTGCATCCACCGCAACAGTCGCATATGTTCTTACATGACGCAGCAGTCCCTTATCACCTAAAAAAGCGTCAGCTGGTGGCAGTAGCCTGTGGCTGTCATGCTGTGTACTTTCTGCTTTTAGACAATATAATGTAGTTATCTATAATCTACTAGTTCTGTACTTCAAGAAAATGTGGTTATGTGACTCCCATAAATGCTATCTAAGAGCAGAAAAGTCCCTCGGGGTTATTTTTATTTGATCTGTCATCTTTCATAAAAGTCAACTGGTCCAAACAAATATCAGAACCACAATGGAAATGGAAAGGTTTAATGCAAAACTCACAGAATATACAATTAAAAGTAAATTGTCCAGTGGTTATCCATCTATAAAAGAATTAAAGCTTCAGTGAGACGTATGAAACGGGAAAGCACAAATACAAAATGAATCTACAGATTAGCAAAGGGATGAGCTAATCCAGCCTGAACCACCTCATCTCTAGATCCATCCAGATCTGTGTGACGCCAAACATTGCACTGTGTGTGAAATTGTAAACATTTCAAAGATTTATTTTTGGTGGCAAATTTAAGCTGAAAGAATCCAAACACACCTGGATGTGTTGCAGGTGATTTTACCCATTATTCATAAATGTAAAGTCAATGTTTCACATAAAAAATATTCACTGATTTGGATTCTTTACACCCACAGATGGGCAGATAGTCTGACCAGTACTTAGGAGTAGAGGTAAGCCTATTATCCTTAGCAGTAGAGCTGGTGTGTTTTAAAAGAGAGAGGTTGACAACTGCAACAGGCTCACCACCAAAATGGATGTTCAAAACCATACCTTTATTAATATTATCATGTTACCTTTTTCTAAAAACTCTCAGAGATGACAGATGCAGCATCTGTCAAATACTAAATTCTAGTCTAAATATTGAGATCGTTTTGATGCTTTGCTCTGTTACACAAGGAAATTAAAGTACTAATTAATATTTATAATTACATTATAATTCTAAGAAATATTTGAGCAACATTTGTAGCTTTTCTGTTAAACAGTTGGCTTCTCTTGTTTGTTTAAAAACACTGATATCATTGTATCCCATACAGAATGTCCCGTGTTGACATGTAAAAACTGGACTGAATAAATCCAACATAAAAGAAATTAAAGTAGAAATGTTTAGAATTTATGGTTTCAAGATTATCATAAATTTACCATCACTGCAAAATTAGTGTGCATAATTTATTGGCCATTATATTCCAAATATAAAGATGTTTGAGGAAGAATAATAATTTAACCTATTGAGTGCACTTTAATGACAGATCAGAAGTGGAACAATGAGGAAAACATGGATTCATCTTTGACATTTCCTCCAGAATATAACCAAATATTATTGTATTCAAATGATTTCCTATAATTGTGCAATGTTATAAAAGAGTATTTTCCTGTTTTCAGATCTAATACATGACTGAACAAATCAAACTATTTTTTATGAATCTGTAATTAGCTTAAAGGCAGTGCTGAGCAATAAAAACAATTTTAATAATTTTTCAAGAAACAAAAAATATACATAGTGATAAAGGTGGGACAACATATGCACATTTTTACAAGATGAAGAAATTTCAAACATATTTGGACTTTTAAAAATTAATTTCATTAGTATTTAATGTTTTACTTATTCTAAGCAATAAATAAGTTCTTTGAGTTTGTGCTGAAACAGATACTATCTTTGAAACTAGACAGATTTGGAGCCGAATGGTGACATTTATGAAAATTAACAGAAAAAAATAATATCATTACATTTAGTTATTCCCACCTTTTCACCCAACTCAAAGTCAAGGTACTCGGTCCATGTTTTGCAGATGTTGACCTGGATCTAATCAAAGTTAGATGAAGCATTTTGAAGTCATGAAACAACTCTTATCAATGTGCCAAAAACAGACTGAAGAGAACATGTGATTGACAGGCACCACAAGTCCTGACACATGTTAGCTTCAGCGCCTAGCCACAGTGCTGCTACAGCACAAACTGGAGCCTCCCATCGGTCTAAAAATACAGCTTCTCAGCATAAAAATGTTACAAATCTTTCTTAAAGTACACTGTGTGAAACTCGCTCCTGCAAAAGCACAACGAGAGTTGCCTAATAGTTTAGCTTTTTAGCTGGATGAAACAATGTAGCGGCTCACAAAGCCAGCTTTATCCAATTTTCTACTCAAATACATTTTTAATCACTATTTTTGTTTAAACCGTTTATTTTTTTATTTAATTTTATTACCAATTCAGACTTTTAATACATTGTTTTGCGCATAAAACAACTAGCATATGGAGCTTGACAATAATCCGGGGCAGACAAGCTCACAACAATCAGCCACATGACCTTGTTTGATAAGCTAACAGGATGCTAGGCTAATTATTCGGGTCAGTAAAATGGACGGCGCTTTGCACAGACATATTAAAACTTACCAGGGTGACCTTCTCCGACTGACTCGGAGGTGAAGAGGAAGCAGTCTTCATCATGAAGCGAGTCGCTGTAAAAACCGTTCAGATGGCCGTTCATTTTGTTTAAGCTAACGCAGGCTAGCAGCAGAGTCCTGTTTGCAGAGCCGGGGTTAGGGGAGACTGTAACACCAAAAGCAGCCCACACACCTGGGTTTATTACCGACACACAACCACGGCTGCAGCCAGCTGAGTGGACGATAATGGAGCAGGGAGCCGTATTTATTGGACTCCCACAGTCCACTGCTTACAGCCAACTGATGCAGAGCCCCGGCTGGACCATGTGGTGCTGAGGGGCGTGTTCCGACTCCAGCAAAACAAATATACCCATGAGGAGAGAAGGTACTGCATGCAGAGTTTCTGGTTCTGAGTAAGGGTTATACTTAGAACTTTATCAATTTTTATGGAAGAGGATAAGGTTAATTGAAAAAAGATTAGAAAATAAAGGTGGTACAGTGGATACGTTTTAAATAGAAGATGTTTATATGTCAAAAAGTTGTGCACATCTTTCATTTTTTTCAGATGTTGCTGTTCTGAAAACCACACATGGTTATTGTGCTATCAGGAGAGAGAATCAAATAATTTTGATTAGTTATTGTTTATTTGTTCACATTTTATTTGCACAATCAAACAACACTCTGTCCTGGATGGAAAACATTGAGTGTCAGAAACCAGCTCTGAGGAGCAGGGGCTGCGTTCACGAAGCTGCTAAGAACAATAAGAGCATTGGTTTGGGATTACAATTTAAGACTGAGGTGACACGATGCTCTGTGTGTCGATTGCACACTGAAACTAAACATTTGCACGGATCAAGTCGTACAGAGCTAAAATCATCATGTTTTGCACACTTGAATGAATAAGTTAAGCTTACACTACTCTGACTCACACAGACATGTCCTGTCTTAGATGTGAACTATAATACCATCAATACTGGTTCAGAGTCCTTATTTTGATACCACGCATGGATCCATATTGCTTTCAGTGATAGCTGGTCATTTCTGTTGCAGGTTTAGCCATACTTTGGTTTTACATTCATCACTTCTGAGTTTTTAAGAACATTTAGAGAGTTTGCTCACATTCTTCACTCAAAGATATACATACAGCACAGAGTTGTATGAGATGATGATAGGTTCTCTAACAGAAAACTGCGACGCTGCAACGTGGAATGTTTGCAAACTACATGAGAGTCGATAAAGGTGCAGCTTCTCTCAGATTGCCTCAAGTCAGATCATGATAGTGTGGATGTCATTTTTCCTATTTTACCTCTTTATAGTCTTTCGTTTGTCTGTTTCGACTTGCTTTCCAATCTGTTTGACCCCAGTGGGGCTGACCTGAGCTGGACTGTGTTCACCTAAGATGGCTACAATCAGGGCCTCCGGCGCTGTCACTCCGCTGCCCGGAGACACAGGGCTGCGAGGGCTGAGGGGGCTGATGGTGGGGGACGGCACAGTGTCGGGGGAGACCAAGCGCTCCTTTTTAGCAGCAGAGCATGGTGAGCGGCTTCGTGATTGGCTCTCCTTGGAGCGAGGACACAGGCTGAGGCCCTGCAAGACCGGGAGGGGGTTGGAGGACATCACGGGGACAGCTGGGCTGCGACTACGGCGATGACGGTGATGCCTTTTGCCAGTTTTCGGGCTTGGACTGCGGGAGTTTGGAGCCAGCAGAACCATGGTGCTGTCATCTTCAGAGCTGACATTGGAGCTGTCAGAGCGGCACACAGTGGGGCTGAGAACAGGCATCCTGATCTGTGGAGGGTGGAGGATTGAAAAGAAGGTTATTGTTAAAGGAAGGAAAGGTTTTAATCTCCTTGAATTTCTTCACAATTTGTTTCAACCGCAAACTTCAGTGTATTTTATGGGAACTGATGTCAGATTCAAAAGGTAGTTCTTAGCTGTGAGGTATAAAGGAAATTATATAGTCTTTTCAAAATTTTTTTTTTACAAAGAAAAGAGATGTAGTATGCATGTATATTGGGCACTATTACCTGCAATTACAGTTTCAGGTCTCTACAAGCTTCACTCATCTCCAGACTAAAAATATCTGTCAGTTATTCTTTGCAAAATAGCTTAAGCTCTCAGCAGTCAGTTTGGGTGGAAACTGTGTGTAAATGCCATTTTTTAAGTCTTGCCACTATTTGATTTATATCTAGATTTTGACTGAGATATTTTAACAAGAATAAGCTTTGATCTGAAGAAGAGCTGCAAAATATACAGAATGAAATCATCAGTACCAGTATGTGCAACATCACAAGAGCAAAAGACTGCTTGGATGCAATTTCTGGTTGTAACATTTCAGGGTCTGTCTGGCAATGATCTTTGTGGCCTTTTGAACTGGCTTTCATTTTCATCTCAAGTAGATATTAGTGACTGAGATACTGAAGCTCGAGGAGAGAGGAAAGACCATTGTGTTGATGGAAAAGAAAGAAAAGAGAGAATTAAAAATTCTTAAAAACTCTGATCTGGTAAATAAAGCCAGATCATAAAATAAGTATAATTTAGTTATACTTATTTTATGTTAATGTTGGCAATAAAATATTGCGTCATATAGATTTTCTTTTATAATAAAAAGTTTAAATGTACACTGCATACCTCGTAGCAGTAATTTTATGTGATAAAACTTTGCTACCTGAACTGGCGAAGACAAACTGACGATGCTGTTCATGATATTACTGAAGTAACCCAGGACGTATTCACAGTCATCTCTCGGCAGATCCTCTTCTGAGAACGACACCTATGAAAATGACCCCAGTCAGTTCTGAGTCAACTTTTAAAGGAAGTTATCTTTAGGAGCCGCAGTCCTCAACAAACCTGTGTGGCATGCTCTCCTTTGGCCCAGACGTACGCCTGATAATCCTTGTGATGCCTGAATCTTACCTATTCAGTGAGAAATGTGTTGGCAATGCTTGGAAGAAAAGTGTCAGCATTTGAATATGAGAGTTTCTCTATGACCTACTTTGTATATTGCCACCCAGTCCCATGAACTGCGCTGATATGTTGAAGCAACAGTGAATCTGACTGTGGCGTCTGATGCTTTGCACCACTCCTTATTTACCTGCAGCTCCACCAGAGGTAGATCCACCCTGAATGGGAACTATAATACGAAGGTTAAATGCGAAAATGTGTTGTACTAAAAAGAGATGCGGCCTCACCTGCAGGGAGAACAATGAGGAAACAGGCTTGTGGTCACTGATGGTGAAGCCCATGTGACTTTGATACTTATGCTGTATCACTTTAGTGGCTCCGCCCAACCAGGAAGTCAGACCCCGCTGCAAAGATGCATTGTGGGTAGGAACGGGGGAACCAGTGCGACGAAGGTGCCACAGGATGCGATCTGTCCAGGCGGGTTTTCTCTTCTTAGCGCTGATGCATTTAAATTTAAGGGCAGACGTTATATTTTTCAGAGAAGAAAATGAATATGGGACTTAAATCAAAACCAGTCTTTATTTAGGGTTTCAAAGTGGATAAGTAATTTTAAAAGATTATTTTCTGAAGCGAAAAAAAAAAAGTATTTTTGAGGAATTTACATATATGGATGGGAAAATCAAAACTATTTTAGACAAATAAGGGTTTGATTTCTTTACAAAAAATGTGATGTAAATATGGACTGATTATGTGTAGAAAAGACTTGCACAATCACTAAATGACTCTAAACATTTAGAGTCATTTAATCTCCTTGGGTTTAGAGAAATAAGATCATTGACATCTGTTGGCACCCGAGTAACAATGCTGGTCAGAATTGGAGCAGGAATTGCAACATTTACCTGAATCCTACCAAAATCTTAGTGTTGAGAATTACAGTTTTTGTCAAAAGTCAAGTCTTTCCTTCTTGTAATGAGTTACAGGTAGAATAGATATTGCTCTTTTAAATTCTTATGTAGGTTGCTGGTTTGCTAAGTCTTCAAGCTACTGTTGTAAGACATTTTTTCTGATTTATTCCTTCTCACTGGATATATTTGCCTACATATCTTCACATTCAAAATCAACCTCATTAAGAGATTTTTCTGAAATCTCTTAAGGAGATAAAAGAAAAAATCTTATTAAGGGTTTATTTTGGATAAAGAAACTCTGTATGAGCAGACCTGGTGTCGTATGTGTGGGTTCCTACATCAAACTTATATGTAGGTGGAAACTTGAGTGGTCCCTCCATGAAGCCTTCCAGGATGGACTCTGTGTTTTTAGCCATGTTGAGCTGGAGAAAAAACAGAAAAGGAGAATGGCAGACCTTCTATTTCCTTTCATTAGAGCTATAGCTCCCTCTGCTGGCTGCAATCAACAGACAACCCATCCAGAAGAATCCATGCTTCTGTTTTTAAATTATGAAGTTACTTCACCTGATCCCGTTCCCATAGAAGAGGCAGCTTGCTGCTTTCAATGGCACATTTCACCACATGGATGTCGTAGTCTTCAATACGGAAATTTAGGTCCCCAAACCAAAACACAACACTGCAAACACAAAAAATAGTCTTGAAATACCTTTGCATCACAGATAATGTTGTCGTATTGTTATCTAATATATAAATTTTATTAAAGTGTGTCTTTGTTAAATTTGTGATATCTCAGAAAGCAAGTTGATTTTTGTTTTTCTAATTCTTACTTGTTTTACTTTACCTTTATTTTACCACAAAGTCCCTTAAAATTAAGTTCCTTTTTGAGGGAGATTAGGGCCTTTTCACAGTATACTAAACAGAATAAATAAAAACGTTGCATACAATATATACATCTTAAAAGCCATATAAGAACAAAACCAGATAAAAACTCATAAGAGCATATAATTAACGCATCATAAAATAATTTAAGAGTGGTTTAAGAAAAGCAATTAAACTCTTCAGTCTAACAGTTATTAAGTGGATTTTTGAATTTGTTCAGTGACATAAAGTGTTGAAACTGTAGTAATATTTTCATCTTGCCCAAGACTGTGTTGTAAATAATTAAAAGCCAGAGTTGTTGCCTGCTTTGTCTTAGTGTTTGTTAGTTTTCAAAATGTAAGCATTTTTCTTAACCCAAATAAAAACAGTAATGTCTGTAGACAGTGTTTTATATTCTGAAATTGTGGCCAATCTGCAATTCATCAACTATTGATGGTTTAACTGCAGACGAAGAAAATGTAAGTTTCTTGAATAATAAGTGGCTTGCTAAATGTATAAACTGCTCTGAATAGCCAGACAGGGTAGTAAATTATTTTTTATTATTCATTACGCATGATTTCATTATGTTACCCTGGACATTTATTCCTTCGAGTTTAATTATTCTGAAGCCTAAATTTCCCCTGAGTTGTTTGTTATGTGTGTAGCTACAGCATGTGGGAGAGTTGGCTGCAATATAACTGTGTGTAGGTGAGAGGAAAATAAAACTGACACAACAATGATTCACAGCACCTTCACTTTGTAGAAACATTAAAGTCACTCCAAACTCCTTTTAAAAGTGGTGCTGTAAGTAGTTTTAAATGCTTTTAAGGGGGTAGATTTTTGTTTTCACTGTTTTTTGATAACACTAAGCAAAAATAAAGTAATGAGAAATGCTTAGCACCCTACTTCACTAATACCAGATTTGTAATTTATCTTTTTACATAATATTGAACTATTAAATGTACTGTTTAAGTATTATTAGTAATTTCTGTTTTTTGACAATATTTTTAGCTAATCTATTTTACTCAGGTATGAGCAGCTTAACAACTCTGATTACTTTTCTCTTTTTTTTAACCAAAAATTGCAATTAGTTTTGTTTTGGAAATGTTTCTACTGGATGTGGAATTTTTTGATCCACACAATAATTGGATTGACATACTTTATCATATTTAGCTCAGATCACTTCTATTGGCATTTATCTTTAAACTGACCTGATTTTTAATCCTTCAATCCTCGATCATACAGCTTAAAGTCAGGTTTTTGATACCTTGTTTGGACACCTACTTATTATTTCACACAACTTGTATCAGACAAAATCTCAAATCTTTTTTTATTTTAAAACATTTCTCCAGATGGAGTGTGGGTTGTTCTTGAAAGTTCTTGCCAGGAAACTAAGTCATTTAAATGAACTATCAATTTATCCATAGATGAAAGGTCAAATATATAGTTAATTATTGAAACTGTATGCTGTGTAATTATTCCACCTGAATAAGCATGACTTATAGGTCAAATCACCCACTCATGGTCCAGGACACCAGTGGCAGTCCCGCCTTCGAACTGCTGCTGCTGAAGGATGCTTTCAAAGTCTTCCATCCGCTGCTCCAAATTCCTCATGTGAGCCGGCAGGTGACAGTTTAGAAAACACACTGGGTGGCCGAACACCGTCATTCTTGCACTCACGCCACCTTTATTCCCCTTTAAAACAACAAGACAGTGTATTTTAATAGAGACTTAAAGGACAACCAGAGTACATCAACCAGATCTGTGCTGGGGGAGAAAGTGTTTCTATTTTTTGTTTTGACATCAAGCCACAGCATCAGAGAGCCAGACAGGCTGCTGCTGCACTGACCTCAAAGAGAAGGTGACTGCACCAGCAGCAGCAGCCAGCGGGGGATGCTGACATCAACATGCACGGGAAAGTCACACACTGACATATTCACCCACACGTGGATGCAGCTACCAGCAGGACGAAGCACAGGCCCGACTTCTGTGTGCAGCCTAACTCTGACTCTAACCCCAAACCAATTATCGCAGTGACACGTCGGCGTTCATACCCAGTATCCCCCTAGTCCCGTCCGTGTACTCTGGGTCTGCACACCTCTGAGGAATGGGAGATGGCAGATTTTGGAAAAAACAAGCAGAAGCACTCCTTGCATTCGCTGCGATGCCACCTGGACAGATGAGGAAGGTGACAAAATACTCCATCACATTTTTACAATCAGACAAAGAAGGAGGTGGAGAATGATGGATGCACCTACTAAAACATATCCGAAGGGACTGAGCGTGTCCATGCAAAGCTCACTCCACTGGTCTGAAAAAAGAACATCTTTCAGCCTCTTGTTTATCATTGAGTTAACCTCCTGGAGTCTGGATGGTGACAGAAGCAAGAAAATGTTTAAAACAACCAAAAACTGAACTTTAATAATAAAAAAAAAAAAGGACAGCGACTGTAGGGGGAGAGAACCACAGATGGCTGAGTGGGCATCTGCTGCTGTCGCTCTGGCTCTGCTGTGTCGTCCACAAATTCTCGCTTACCCGATGATAAACATGTCAATGCTCCCATCTGAAACATTTGGTCCGAACAGAGACGTGATGTCATCTGGTGGGACAGCTGATCCCACGTTCCAGGTGACGATGTACACCCTGACAAACGGATAAGAGCAAAGGGAACGCCGCATTAGACTCAAATTCTTTTGTATAGGTGAAAATGGGATATGAGCTGCAATGCAATCCTCAGAGGAAAAGCTTCCATCGAGACTTATCCATATGATTAAAAAAAACAAAAACACACAATTAAACACCTCAGCGAACATCATTGATGACTAAGTGCTAAGCATGTCTGTGTGTGTATGAGTAGCCACATGGCTGAGTACTACCAGAGTCAGAAAAAAATGGATTGATCTGAATATTTTATAAAATTGAACAGACGGGTGGCTGAATAAGCTCACACTTAAATGTCAACTTCAGCACACGTAATTCTGTTGGCTTTCTCGAATGGTAATTTAATTGTTCTGTTATTAAAAGACAAAACGATGAAAATTCCCACTGGCAAACAAAATCCAGAGATAAATTAAATTAGCTTGAAAACTAAATTGCAGAACTACACACAGCATTTGTTTTTAAATGTCACGTTAAAACCACAAACTTAAAATGTAGTTTATTGGGATTTTATGTGACAGACCAAGACAAAGTAACGCACAATTATGAAGTGGAAGGAAAAAAAATATAGTTTTCTTTCTTTAATTCGTAGCAAATAAAAACCTGAATGATGTGGCATGCATTTTTATTCACCCCCTTCTACAATCTTAACCATAAATAAAATCCAGCGTAGGTTAAAAAAATGCATTCGGAAACCACCTAATTATCAAACGGACTCCACATTTCTGTAATCTCACTGTGAATTCATCTGTTCTGTGAAGGCAGAGGAACACAACAGGCAGGTCAGGAATCAAGGCACTGAGAAGTTTGAAGCAGGTTTAGGTTATGAAACAACATCCCACACTTTAACCAACACACAGAGCCTTGTTCAGCCTATCTGGCAAAAATAGAATTAAAAATAAATATATATATTTGTATATAGAAAAGGAAGACGAAAAAAGATGACCATTAGTTAGGCTGTTATGGAAATTTTAAGCAGATTTTGCACAAAAACACAACAAATTGGCTAAAGGAGCCTTTTCTGTGGCTCAATATTTCAAAGCATTCTTACATTGTTTGCCATTTAAGTAATTAAAACCCCTGATTTAAACTAATACGGCCAGGCAAGGTGTGAATACTTTTGCCAGGCTAAAGTAATCAATTTGCATTCAAGTTTAAATAAAGTTAAAATCCAACTGATTCAGGTCTTATACTCTTAATGCCTTATAGATGTTTAAAAATATATATAAAAAATTACTTTATCTATAAAGAGAGGCCAAATACAACAAATTTATTTAGTTGTGTTTAGTTTGTTTTGCTTATTTTAGCACAATAAGGAGAAATTATATATACAATATCTGTAATTGTAAACACAGGATTTTATATTTTTTAACAAACAAATTGATTACACTTATTTTTAACAATAATATTAATTAAGATTTTTATGGTATTTTGTTTTGTGTTGATCTGAATGGCCTGTTCACAACTGAAGAAGTTTCTTATTTCACACGTAAAGAAATCCTGCAGGTGTAAAATTTGTGTTTGTCTCAGCATTGGGATCGTTCTGTCTAAAGGCCGACAACATTTACTGATGGTGTAAACAAGCTGCTGAGAGTTTAAACAGTTTTTTCAAGCCGTCTTTGTTTATGAGCAAGGACTTCAGCTGAAGTGCCTGTTGGAAATCAGCCAAGCGGCTGTGACTGTGTTCCAGACAATCTTTGCGGGACGGCACCTGCTGCAAGGATCAAAAATACAATGGAAATGACTGAGCATGAGTGTTTCTGGTCTTACCTGAAGTCATTGTTCTCTCCTGCTGGCCCCTCAGACTGAGTCTGGCTCTGTGCCGTGCTCCCAGGTGAGCCGGTCTTCTGGGGCTGAGGCTTCAGACTGGGTTTGTGACTCAGGTTTGGGGTCAAGTTGGGGCTAAGAGTTGGTTTAAGGTAAGGCTGCGGGCTTTGGGGGTTGCTTAGAAGGAACGAGGGCTCTGACGAGGAATGCGGCAAGGCGCTACCGCTGTGAGGAGCCGGAATGCAAACAGGGATCAAATCTATTTCCTTAGACGATTCCAGTGGGACTTTAGCTGGCTTTGAGGCTGTTCTAGTTCCAAGAGCAGTCGGTCTGGGCCGACTTATGCTAGACAGTGGAGGAGTGAGTCGATCCTCCCCTGACTGCACCCGGCCTGTCCCTTTGGTAGGCGCCTGTGTGAGGTCCGGTCCTAACTGTGCTTTGAGCCCCTCCGATGGATTGAGTAGACGTGGCTCCGGGACGGCGGGCTGTGGAGGTAAAGCTGGACTCGCTCTGATCACTGCGCAGGATCCAGGTAGCATGCTGGGACCACAAGGGTCTGAGCCTAGCTGTTTCTGCGGAAGGCGATCCATCAGCCTGCAACAGGATGCACAGAGCAGTTCTCAAAAAGAAAAGCCAGGCAACATTCAAAATGTATAGACTTAGTTTTTAAGTCCTTACTGTTTAATGTCTTGGAAAATTGTTATAATTGTCAGGATCAGTATTTAAATTAAGTTGCCAAACTCTAGGTCTGGGGGCCAAGTCTGGCCTTCCATCACTTTTTATGTGGCTCTCTATTGTCTAAAGGGACACATTAATAAAACCTTTAAGGTAACAGTTATGTGTGTAAATAATATTTTATCAATCAAATCAAAGCCGTTTTCATCTGTATATTACCAAATTACATCAATATCAAAGATGTTAAATATAATTTAACTTTAAGAGTTACTCACTGAGACTATTCATTCATGTTTTAATGGTTTCATAAGGGCTTTTATCAAAAAATTCTGCCACAATCAGCCCATTGAAGAACTTCATAATCCTGATGTGGTCCAAAATGAAAGTGAATTGGACACTGCTGGACCAGAAGTAGAGGAAATTATTAAATGATGCATTGTTTCAAAATGATTTTACCAACACAAATCCAAAATGGTGTGCTGTGCACACATGTTCACAAACTCCTGGGTTTGTGAACATGTGTAAGCAAAGAATAAAAGAGCATATTTAAAATACACGGAAAGTTACTGCAACATGACAAAATGTGATGTTCAAGATTTTAGGATTTATAAAGGGGTTTGAAGTTTGTGAAAAATAAATTGCATCATACTCTATGTTCTGTGAGTAATGGATTACTGACCATATCACTGCATAACTGGGCTGTAGCTACATTGTTTTTCTTATCTTTTTAACTACAGTTAAATTTCCTGGTGATGCTCATTAACCCTTGACCCCTTCATAAATGGAGTGTATTACGTTTCTGATTGCATAAGTGAAAGTTGCATTAGACACACAGCTGTGCTGCTGATAATAGTCCACTTCAATGCATGTCAGACAGGCCGCTGCAGGTCACAAGGAAGAGGAAGAGGATGGATTACATTAAAGGAGGGCAGCAGACCTACCTCCATTTTACTGTCTGTGAGCCCAACACAGAAATCATACACCTCTCCTTCAATTATTCAACATATGTAAATATGTCTCTCTGTCAAGCAGAGAAACTCAGCCCTAACATCGCAGAATGAGTTAATAGTGATCAGACACGTTTGGATTCACTTTCAAAGTCAAAACTTTCACAGCCAGGCTGAAGTCGGCCTTATTTAATATTCCAACCCCATGAGTCTGCAAGTCTGAACAGCAGGTTTATGTTACAAGATGACGGAAACATGAGACAACATAAACTGGAACAGTAAGCAGTGAGAATAAAATCAAATCTTACCTTTTGTGCGTATTTTTAAGTCCAAGGTGAACCACAAGGGTGATATCATGAAGGAACTGAAAAGAATAACATGAATCTAGGTTGTTGTTTTTTTTTTTTTCCCAGTAGCACACACCGACCAAAGACACCAGACTGTCACCCACAAGCCGGGATCGATTAATGGACCGGAGGCAGCCCGCAGCAGGTCGAACCTGTCGGTTCCGTGAACAGCCGACGTCTCGTCACGGCGCAGTCAGGACAGAGAGCCGTCACGCGTCGTGCGCCCGAACCTTTGCATGTTGATAATTTGTGCTACACTAATAAAACAAATCACAAAAACAAAACACTGAATCCATACTGCATCACCTTGATCCTGCATGCTGTCTGAGTGCAGCGCAGTTGGTCGCAGCATCACGGCTGTACCTCCACCTCACCGACCCGGCTGCACCTCTCCATCCTCCCTCCCTCCTTTCCTCCCTCCACGGATGCTGGGGGCGGGCAGAACAGGGCAGAGAAATTTAAAGCTGCCAAAGTACAGCCGGACAGAAATAACAGCGCATCTGTCCTGCGGGTGACGCATTAATCCGATAACTGTGCGTCACTGATAGGCAGCATCGATCAACATTTCAATAAACTATGATTACTTGCTTCGGCTGTAGTGGTGTGAAGTTTTATATACCAAGCTGAGCTAGTGTATTTAAACGAGCACTTTTGACCATAACAATCTACAACATAACAATCTGTTGTATTCCTGTATGTTTGTTGGCAACATATTGATCATCATTATGTTCAAATCACAAGGGCAACTTATGTTGTTGGGGGTTGTTGTTTCAGATGCCCCAAATGGCAATTCAATACTTCAGCGCTGATAATCTATAAAACTGTGCAAACATTCGTCAAGTTTAATTCAAACTGTTTAAAATATAAATGAAGAACAAAGGGAGTGGAGGCAAAAATTTCATTTATATAAGTTAATTGTCAAAATTATGTACAAATATGCATGAAATGCATTGATAAATTGGAGTGGAATCAGGATGTTTTTCTTAGTAGCGCACCATGTGGATGAGCATGTAATGATTCCAGTTTTCTAATTTTGTGTATTCTCCAGCTAGAATATGTTGGTTATAGTACATTTCACCTGCAATCCAGAGCGCAAAATATTTTAATGACACAGTGTCTGATTTTTGTGGAAAATGGATCTGTAAATTATTCTCCAAAAAACAAAAAAAAACCCAAAAAAAAAGGGAAAGGCTTTAATTTTAATTTATTAAATGTCTCACCTCATCAAAACTTGCACCAAAACAACTTTTAAGAATGTTTTTTGCATCAACCAACTTTATGCTTATTGGACAGCCACTAAATGCTCTAAGGAATCAAAGATGAACGGAAGAAATCTACGACCTTAAAACAAGGTTTTAATATCATAGACACATTTAAATTGTCAGGCTAATCATGTTTTAAAATGCTTCATATTTACTGTCTAAAACTGAGGACAAAAAAAAAAAAAAAAACAAGTTGCATAATGAAACAAGTATTTATTTAACTGACGCCCAGACTGCAGCGAGTCCTGGACAGCATCATCATCATCATCATCATCATCATTACGAAGGTCATGCTCAGACTCACAGTGGGATTAATGCAGATGTGTAATCTCAGAGGAATGAACTGACCCTACGCACCAGCTGTTCTCTTAAATCACACAGACAGCAACCATTCCCTGCAAACTAATACCAACCATTTGTCACCATTCATTCACGATCGAATGTTAAATATTTATCTGGACACGATCACAAAGTCATTCTTTTGACCTCTGTTTCTCTCAGTGCGTTTATCTGGAAAGATCACAGTGACTCATGGGCTCTCGGAGACTTATGGGCGCTTTTTGGTTTTGACGAGGCCCTTCTCCACCAGGCAGCGGTAAAACTCCTGGATGTACGTATACACACACTTCCAGTCGGGCTCCTTCATCCGCACCAAGTCCTCAGCATCCAGCAGAGGAGGGCAGCCTGCCAGCCTCCTGAGGACAGGATGTCAGCACAGATAACTCAGACAATTCGCTCTCAGAAGACTACATTTATTCTCATTTCACTTTAAGAGATGAGAGCTCACTCTGCAGTGCTGAAAGCCAGCTGGAAGTTGTCCCTGGGCTTGTAGGGGTTCAGGGTGGAGTATTCAAACGCGTCTGGGTAGAATCGGTGCACCAAGGCGCAGAAGGCGATGCCGTCTTTCCAACTGGATGAGAAGTTTTGGATGTCTACCCCCTGTTTTAGCCGCACGCAAGAGAGAGGAACCGGCTTTCAAGAGCCGTGGCCAAAAGGGATTCAGGGACAGAACTGTGCACAGTTCATATGGGCAATAAATCAGAGCAAAAGCTAGCTGGATGGAAGTTTACCTCATATGGCTCTGTTTTGGCTCTGCACCAGTCCAGAAGCATTTGTTTGACATTTTTAGCATTGGGTGGTTCAGGAAAGGAACATTTCTGGGCTGAGACAGCAGCAGGTCCGGCCCTGCAGAGGAGAGGAGACAGAAAAACAGTCATTAGTTATCTCACTTTCAAAGTAGAGCAAGCAGAAATACCATATTTTGACAATTATGTTGCAAAAACAATCTAATTCCTCATGTATCTCACCTGCCTGTGGTCTTGCTGATTGGAGTGGAGGATGACGGCTGACCTGCTGACTCTGAAACCACAACAGACTCATTTTCAGCGATGATGTAAAGCAGAAAACAGCGACATCAGAGAGTCAGACTTACTGTTCACCGACGGCTGGTTCATGGATGCTCTTCCGACACTAACAGCTCCTCCCGTCGTCCCTCCTTTATTCAAGCCCTGCTGTTTCAGGTCTTGCTGCCTCACCCCGCGCTCCTGCTCCCTTTTTTCTGATCGTAAAAATTTAACTCAGAAAAGTCTGGTGTGCATGTCCCAAAATGAAATCCTAGCTTATCAACCACCTTCAGAGGTGTCCTTTGAAGGCCTCAGAGGTTTGTTAGAAAACATTAGATGACAACAGCAACATAATGAGCAAAGCAGACAAGTCAGGGAGAGAAAATAAATCAGAGAAGCAGCTGAAGTCCATGGTAACGCTAGAGGAGCTGCAAAGATCCTCGGATCTGGTGAGAAATTTGACCAACAGGATAGATATTAATCATTCTTTCCCCAAATAGAAGGGCAAAATTGATAGAAAGTGAAAAGAAATCCCCTTTGAGACTGCGTTGGAGTTGCTTTTTCCAGCTGTACGATCACTCTTAGCATACAGCCAGACTTACGATGCAGTTTAGATAAATGCATGTTTACGTGCTGGAATGGTCCAGTCAAAGTCCAGACTTAAATTAAAGGGAGAATCTGTGGCAAAACTTGAAACTTGCAACACGGACTGTAAACCAACTGTATTAAGAGATCAACTTGTCATCATCATCTAACCCTAACCCTTGAGGCTTTTATCCTTCATCATTCACTAAAGTCCACAAACTGAATAAATCAGGTTTCTAAGTGTTTGAAATGTCACTGAAGTCTCATCAGATTGTCTTCATGCACCAAGTAGGTGAAGCCAATCAGGAAACCTTTGGATCTAAACCTGAGCTAAAACAATGTATCTAGGTTTACAAAGCTGGTAGGAAGACTCCGAAAGACCTGCAGCCAAACATGTTTCTACAAAGTATTGACTCCAGCAACTATGATACAAATAAACAACAAACCTTTTGGATTTTAATTTGTGCTTGTATGATTTTTACCTCTCTTTTTCTTGAGCAGCTCCCTCAAAGCAGCTCGAATCATCCGCCTCTCTTCAAAATCTGCTGCGCTGTCCAGCTACAAGTGGAAAACAGTCGCTAAATAACTGTGTGTATTTTTTCAGGTTTATCCAAAGAAAAATCATTTATTGCCATTAGTTAAAGGATAAAAAGCTAGAATGTAATAATAGTCTCCCAATAATGCCAGAAACTCAGTATTTGCATGAATGTAGCATCATTTTTTTATGGGCTCACCATTTTGTTAAGAACATCTTCATCTTCAATAGAGGCCAGTTTCTCAGTGGTCAATGGCATTGACCCTTCATTTTTTGACTCCATGTCTTATTAGCGAACCTGGTTGGCTGAAATAACAAAACAAATATGTAAACAAGCACATTTCAGAAGGATATCTTAGTGACAAGAACAAAAACAAAACAAAGCTGAAGGCGCCTTTCTGATACGTAAAAGAAGAGAAATTCAAAATATCCTAACTTGTTCAAATTCAAATATTTTTATTTTGGAAGAGATGTTGTAAACACAGCAGGAAGCCCAGATTCATTTCTAGCTGAAATATGTACAGCAGCTTAAAAATGAGCAGCTGTGTGACAAATTATTAGTCCAACTGAAGCGCCTCTTATTGCAGCAGAACAACTGCACTAAACAAGACCCTTCAACATGTACAAATATGATAATGCTATGGAAGAAGCTGGTTTCTAAAATAATCTGATAGAAGAACTAAACAATTTGTCGAGAGTCTGACAAAATATTTTAAGCTTGATGTAACAAAATGAGGAGAACAACATGGTAACATGTAAAAAAATGTAATATTTGAATAGGAAAATCATTGTGGTAAGGTGTCTGCTGCAACTCACCTATTATCAGGATGCAAGCCAGCTCCTCTGATGGCAGAGTTTTGGATTCAACACTCCCGTCTCGCTTTCTTTCTCCTCTGTTAAACCTTGTGCAGAAGATCACAACTTACATCTCCGTGTTTCATGAAGATGCTTGTTCAGGGGAGAGAGAGTTCAGATTGCTTATGTGAACCTCCCAAAATAGGATAAAGGAGAAGGAGGAGGAAACTCTCTGAATTCATCCATCTTTGTCACCTCCACTCTGAATCTTTTCTCCTCTCGTCACAGGATCCAGGATGATGTGGTCCCAAAGATATCAGGAATCTCTTCAAATAAGTGTTTTAATGTTTTTGCATGAATTCTTTTTATTACAATTTACCTTCAGAGTGCAGCAGCAGTATGGGATGTGAAGGGTTAACAGGGGCAAGCAGTGTGGAGCACTACCTTATTCAGGCAAAAGGCTGAACAGGAACTTTGTTTAGAGAAGTGGAGGAATCTTTAGACAGAGCACATATTTGGAATTCAAACACGGACGTCTGCCGGGAAACATCGGTAAAATATAAAAACATCAGCAGAGATTGTTTAGTGGTTTATAAGTTAAGGGACATTCAGGCATCAGATTAATAGATCTGAATCAGATAAACTGCGCCATCTAGTGATGACCTCGTAGAACTGCAAAAATATTTTCTGTTTTCAGAGGCCTGACTTTGCTTTCCTGAAAACCTCAGAGGTTGGAAACCATCTCGGTTTCACACAGGGTGAGGCAGTAGCAGAACTTGAGGCTTCAATATCCAAATAACATGTATTGGGATTAGAAAATGACATATTAAAGCAGCTTACAGCTGATTCATGTCAGACAATCACAATGATCTAACACTTATCTAATAATCTGTTGGTGTGCCACTATTCATAGCAAATAACCTTTAGGTTTAAGTTGTATGTTAACTAATATTCGCCTTAACTACCTTGACAAATAAACAGAATAAATAAATGAGCTGTATGGGTTTTTTTTTTTTTTTTTCAGAAATAGAAATCTTAAAAGTGTGGAGTGCATTTGCATTTATCTCTACCCGAGTCAGTCCTTAGTAGAAACACCTATGACTGTATTTATAGTTTCACAACTATAACTACAACTTTCACAAGCTCAGTCAGGAAGCTTTTATGCTCATCAGATTGTCAGTTGTATTTACCGGTAGGTACAGACTTTGACTAGGCCACTCTTAAACATGAGCACACTATGATCTAAGACTTTATTTAACCCCCACAATTCCATATATTTAAATTCTGTAGGAAATTTCAACACAGAAAAATGTAATTAACTTTTTTCTGCTTTATGGCATAAATTTCAACTAAATGATAACTCATTTGCTACATGTCCAACTTACCTATCAATTTATGAAGCCATGTAAGGAAAGAGCCATTTTCACAATTTATTATTTCCTTGAAGCCAAAGTGAAAATATTCCAGAAAGTTCACCTAAAACAAAGCAGAAGAATTAATTCACACCAAATTAGTGAAGAGGGACTTGAGTTCCTTTATTTGTTATTCCAGTCCACATGATTTGTTAATTTTTCCTCATCTGCAGGATGTCCAAATAAGGCATGAGGCAAAGGTGGTTCATTCTTTAAGCAGTCGAGTTTAAACCAGCCATTAAGGGCTACAAAATACATAAATATAATAAAATAATTATTTACATCCAACAAGCTATGCACTCAAAAACAAATATGAACAAAATGAACCATCGGCTTTAAAGGCAGAAACACTGCAACCCGTCAGTGCAACACAAGCATCCTCCCCCAAACTGTTACCCATTTAACATAATATTAATAAAAACATATTTCGTCCTTGATATGTAAATGTATTAGTTTTTATGCAACATTATATTGAAATATTGTTGACTGAATATTGAGTTCCAGTGTCTTATTAAACAGCTGAGACATACAGGGAAACCAGTGGAAAAGCGCTGCATGTACAGAATCATTGCCTGTCCTGCATATCTAAAATAAATAAAGACCATTTTTAAACTGAATTAGGGTTATAAAGAAACAGCGGTCCTACATTTTTTATCTTCATTATTAAATGTATTTGTAAATGGCACCCTGGCAATAAAAATATGTATTTTTTTCTTAGGCAAAACATGACGAAATTGTGATGGGATTTTTTTTATATATATAAATATATTGTGGAGTTACTTTGTAGGATCTCAAACTCTGAACAACAACAGCAACAAGGAGCCACTGACACAGCTTGTAAAACAACATAAAGTAAATATTTGGCATACCAAACATGCTGAATTCAGAGTGGATCGCATGCAGTCCGGATGCTTTCACATAATGGAGAGCTTAGAAAGCTCTCTCCATTATGTGTCATACAGTTACTAGTATTAACTGTATGACACTTGGAGAAAGCCTACAGCATTTTCAGCCAATGCTCGCTGAGACGTTCTTAATAAAAAAAAAAAAAAAATCAATATTTTTTTTCAAACTCCCTAAAAAAAGCATCAGTGAAAAGAATGGAGCTAAAAAGAAACATCATTCTTCTTTTTCTTGACCTTTTCCGCAGGAGGAAGATGAGCTAAAGTTGAGAGACACTCCTTAGAGAACTTGTGACACTAATTATCAAAGTACGCTGCGAGGAAGACGACGTGCTGCTCATAATTGGACTAACCCAACAGAGACTTCTTGAGAACACAATGTAGGGCTTCAAGTGGGGAGAAAGGTTCATAGTGGAGAACAAAGCACACAGCTTTGGCCTCTTAGTGAGTATGTGCTTCAGTGGAAAAGAGGCGCCTCATTGCACAGAACGTTTCAGCTCAACAATCCTGCTTTACGCAACAACAACAAAAAAGCTGCCATAAAACCTCAGCCCCTGTCCAAAATGGAACAAGGCAACAGTACCATAAATATAGCTTCTTAATACAAACTTGAGTTTAATCAGATTCGGGGCCAAAGTGCTTCCAGAGTCTCTGCAAACCTGACCAACCGTCCCCGAGAACACTGATTACAGCCCTCTGCAGCTGATAATGCTTTTCACAGTGGAGTAGTGTGAGAGACAGAGTCGGTAACTTCAGCGGTACCAAACCGTTCGGTGTGCTCATGCATGCAGATAGCTCTATAGATGAGGAAATAATTTGAACCTTTTCCATGAAAGGTCATGTTTTTTTTTTTTTCTTTTCCTGTCCAGACTCCAATTCTGTGTCAAGAACATGAATGACTTGGCACAGGGAAGGAAGGAATGTTCTGCCACTTAAATGACACAAATTACAGTGTATCCAGTAATTATTTTTCTTCATTTACTTTCAGATCAGTCCATTTTCTCTATCCCACCCACTCTTTGTGGATGGTCTGTTTTCTCAAACCCCTCCTCCTTAACCGAATCCTCCCCAGACTCGGATTTAAAATCGGTCCCTTCAAGCTTAGCCTTGCGTGCGTCCATGTAGCTAACGATGAACTCAGAGTTCTGATAGATGAGCATCCCGGACAGCGTCAGCACGGCGCCGGCGCAGCTGAGCGCGGACAGCTCGCTGCCGAACAGCAGCTGAGACAGCAGCAGGTTGCCGACTACGTTCAGGTTGCCCAGGATGTGCAGGGTGACGGCTGAGGTGAGCGTGATGACGCAGCAGCTGGCCAGGTTGTACATGACCGAGCCCAGGCAGCTGAGCAGGATGAAGAGCCACAGGTGGCGGTCGTAATTCAGCGGCGACTCCAGCATGGCCCAGTTTTCCAAGGCCAGAGCGGCCACAGCCAGGATGCAGAAGCTGGGAATGGACATCAAGTAGAGCAGGAAGACGGAGTTGATCTTCTCCTCCTGAAGTAAAATGCCTAAAAAAAAAAGAGAAAGAAATTTAAAATATCTGACCGTCTGACTCTATATGAGCTTGGGTTACATCCCCTTCTTAATCTAACGGGTTTTATATGATGTTCACCCATCTTTGCAACTACAAGAGCTTTAACTCTTTTGGAAATGCTTTCTCCAAGGTTTTTGAGTGTGTTTGTCGAAGTTTTTGACCATTACTAAAAAGCATTTCTGTGGTCAATAACTTCATTTAGCACACAGATGTGTAAAAACTATTCTTACACTTTTTTCAGAACAGATTGTTCATAAAAATATGATCAGAACTAATTTTTGCTTATGTCATCTGAAGGCCTACTCTCATGATCCTGCTGTACATAAACTGTACTTTACTTACTGTGTTGAAACAGATTACCAAGAGATACTAGAGTTTTTGACAGAAAACACTTGTTTCTTGTTAAAGATTGTAGGAATCTTTTATTCCACGAATAAAAACTTCCTGTGTCAAACTTTATCCAGTCACTCCATGTCCTGTCCCAGCTATTCTACAACACGTATTATGGGAATGTTTTGGTTTAGGTGACTTTCATAGCTGCTTACTGTGTTTTTATAGTCAAATCATGAAGAATAGGCAGGGAGGGATCTTCAAACTGTGACAACGATCATGTTGAGAGCGGGAATATTGCTGGACATTATGCAAAGCTCCTCTTTGAAAGCCGTGTTTCATATCTCTCCGAGTCATCATGGACAAATGTTCCTCTGTATTCTTCTCTTGGTGGAAACAACAACAAACGCACCCTTTACTTTTTTTGTAAATAGTTTGTGTCTGTCTGTAGAAAGATTTTTTTTTCCACACATTTTTCTCCCAACTTTCTCTCTCTCTTTTTACAGGCGTGTCGCTGGCAAAATAAAGCTGACATTGCAGATTTCTGACAAGTTACAACCACTGAAAGCTTGCCTCCAGCTCACAAGCTGCTGAAGTCATCAGAAGTTAATTTGACGTTTAAACAAAAAGACAAACTCGACCTGAAGAGGGACAGAGAAACAGAATATACCGAGGGGAAAGTATTACAGCCGGCCGGAGGATGAAAATAGCTACTTGAAACCTGAGACTACATCGCAGAACATTTGATTTGCTGGACTGTGTTTACATCCTCTGGTCCAAGAACAACAGCAGTACTTAATGTTCCTTCCAGCACACTGACTTAACTCCACTTAATGAAGAAAACAAGAACATTTCCGTAGTCTTGTGCTGCGTGTCAACGAAGCTTTCAGGGGTGTGATAACCCTTTCCACACCAGGATCACAAAATGCAGAGGGCTCCTACAGATTTTAGTAACTTACATGTAAAAGTAAGAATGTATTACTATTACAATTTTACCACAATTTATATCAACCAAATAAATAAAAAGTTAACTCAGCTAGCATGTTTTTCAGTTAGACCATTTTTCCAACTCATATTAAACAAGACTCCTTTTTTCATGGTTTATATCATTTAGGATGAACTAGAATGTTTGCTAAAAGCTTGAAAAGTCAGAGATCATTTTTAATGACTTTCTTCAAATTTAAAAGTTGATTAGAGTGCATCTTTCTTAACTAACACAGGCTGAAAAGCCATTCGGAAAGAAAAAAAGCCATCAGATGAAACCAGATTACGGTTTGCACGTATGCTTTGTGACAAAACACATGCAATGTGAAGTAAAGAAGTTAAACTTGAAGTCTACATCCATAATGACCATTGTTACAACTGGATGAAAAAAAGGGGGAAAGTTTCAAGTCTCAGTATGGAAGTGGACGAGTCATGCTGTGAGATAGACTGATTCGCTGGCTCGACAGAACATGAAACACAAAATAATGATACAAAATCTTAAGATATTAGCCAGGATGTTAAAGCTAGGATCTTTCAAATTTAGGGTCATTGTTAGGGTCATTGTTCATTTGACCATTTTTAAAGTCCTTTTTTTTAGGACTTTAAAAAGTCCTAAAATAAAGTTGATGAAAGGATAATTAACATTTGACTTAACTTAAAGAGCTTAAGAGACAGTTCTACCAAATACATGAAAACTTCTGAATTCAGAAGAAAGTAATAATGATGTTATCTTTTTACATTAATACGGGAATTTCACAAATAAAAATACTTTTGGTAGTCCTAACTGACCTAAAGACTGTATGTTTATTCTGACATGATGTCAAACATTAGGTTAGAAACAGTGCTGTCCTTTTATATTTGTGCAGAAACATTTTGTTTCACTTGTTATAACTTAAACAAGTTCAAGCTCAAGTTATTAACTTATGTCTTGATTTAAAATCCCAAAACAGCCAACAATAAGCCAGCTACTGGAGGAGAATCATTTTGTTGATTTGAAGGGGGCGGGTGGCGTTTCCTGGGCTTTATCTTGTACTTTTTTAGAAACAGATATCTGAATTATGACACACACACACACAGCAGCCACAGTGTGTTCATAGCCACAGATGCTATCAACACACTTAAAACAAACTGAAAAATGGAATGTATAAAGTATATTTGATGGATACATTTAAGACGTTTTGTAGGTGAAAATTAGATTATTCATTGTAAGATTTTGAGGCCCTGCAAAACTCTGATTAAGCAGTTCATTCATCCCAGAAACCTGAAGATCTGACTGTGTTTGTAACAAAAGATTGAGTCTCCACGCATGTTTTTAAACTCATGTCTTCTCAGACAAGGCTCACGTTGCCGAGTGTAATGACATTACAGCCCATTAATCTACTGCAAACAAACACTCATCTGTGGTGCAATACAAAACAGGAAACCTGCAGCTTTAAATTAGCCGAAGCAACAAATGATTCAGTAAGAGTTCAAAACATTAGATAATTATCAGAACAAGAGTTAGTCCTCATGACATCAGTGAACTTTTCAAACAAAAAGTTCAGTTTGTTGTCACAATGTTTTTACCCATTTGTTAAAATCTTGAATCTTCTCTGGCAACACAGCACTTTTGTTCAAAAGAATTTCTTGAACAAAGTTAATTGAACCCAATCAGAAAAACAAAGAATCGAGACTGTCACATTATACAAGATGTTGACCATTTTTGGATCATCAAACATTAGAAACATGAGATTAGGCTGTCAGCAGACTCTACTCACTCACAGACGTGCAGTAATGTTTATCTTATGTTCCCTAGGCAACCAGAAAGCATCCTGCTGTACCATTCCACTTTAATGTGAGGGTGTGTCTAGACTGTGGAGTGATTCATCAACTTGTTCCGCAACCACAAACTGATGTGGCGCCCAGAGGAAAAACGTTCCCTGAAGTCACCGGCATGTGCAAAAAGTACAGAAAGTATCTGGCTTGGGTCACTTATTTAATAAAACAAGTATTTTTGACTGTTTCATGGGGTAAAATCAACTGTACTCACTCTGCTGAATGGACTTGACACCCCTCAACATGGTCGCTGCAAACACAAAGAAGCATCCGGTCTGATCGAACTGGACTTCTCCCATGATGCTGAAGGACGCTCCCAGGCAGATGGGCATCATGGCCGTGTATTTGATGATGTGATGCTGCTTACCAAGGATCAGAGAGGAGATGGCCAGAGTAAAGAGTGGCGTCGTAGTGTAGATCATTTGTGCAAACGACAGCTGTACATAGTTCAGACCGATGTTTCCAAAGGCGATGCTGGCACAGAAAGTCAGACTCAACAGGAACACTTTACACTTAGCGTTCGGAGTCAGGTCCTGCTCGGCGGCCCCTCTATGTCGGATCACCCGCAGCTTGATCAGCCCGTAGTCCACCACGATGGCTGTCAGCATGTGCAGCGCAGACAGCAGCAGAGGGTACCTGAAGTTGTAAACTGCGAAAATCCATTTGTTGAGGCTGGAGATGGTGGTGCCGGTCACCAACCAAACGATGACGGCTGAGAGCAGATGGAGCATCTCTGCAAGCGGCCTCCTCCGGCTTCTGGCTCGCAGAGTCGCCTCGCATTTTGAGAAGCCATCGGCGCTGATCATGTTCGTAGCATGGTCCTCTCTGTAAGGCAAGCACATGTTGAGTTCGTTCTTCTCATCTCCAAAAAAATAAAGCTGTCAAGCTGGAGATTCTAAAAACAAAAAAAATATATATATATATATATATTTCCTCTGAGACGCAGCTCTTTCCCCAACAGCGGTTAACCAGTCTGTGTTGTCTGTGAGAGATGTGTTTTCAAGCAACGCCTAAAACACGTGTTCCTATTTTGCATGACAGCCGGGTTGTGTAACTCACCCTGAGTTTGTGAGATGACATATGCTTCAGTGGGAAAACAGAGAAGGGGAAGGAGGAGGAGACTGAATTGTTTAGGAAGGGCTGGAAAAAAGAATGTTCTATGGCAAGTCGTTTTGTCATATAAAGAGTCAATCAGTCAAGAACTTCACAGTAGATATTCCAAATTCAATTCTCCAAATTTAAAATGAAAATAAAAAAAAAAAGTGTCTTTTATTTAGGTGCCTTTAAGAACTACTTTTCTGGAAATATGGAGCTGTGAAAATGTATTTGCAGTCCTATTTTAGACAATATAAATAAATACAAATTAAAGCTCTCAAATGATTTAATTTACAAAAGGAAAAACAGAAACATAAACTGACCCTATGGGAAAAAGTTATTGCTCTCTAAACCTAATAACTGGTCGTGCAAAGAAATTGGTGGTCACATCATCAAGTGATGATTTTCGCCCATTCGTCGTTGCAGAACTGATTTAATTATGGACTTTTGAGCATGAATTGTTGCTCATAATTACTAAAAGTTAAATAAGAGATTGTTTTAGTGCTTTCTTTTCTATCTAAAACACACTAAAAGTGGTCCACCTCAGGAACTACAATACAAAGTCTCTTCAAACAAAACCAAAATCAAATTAAGATTCCACAAATCACAAACTTGGGCTCACGGATTCAGCTCATAGAGTAATTTAGTCCAGGTTTGAACAGTGTAAGTTTCGTAAGTTTTTGAACTTGAGCGAATTAAAGGCTATAGCTATTGACAAATTCAGTGGAATTGCCATTTTGCCATTTCCCAAATCGGAAGCCAACTTCAGCTTGATTATATGTGACATTGGCCTGCCATAAATCTACCGTTTCAAGGAGGGAGACTCGGCGGACTGGTTATTGTCTTGTCATGCCATTATGAAGCCACAGGCACGAACAGAGCATGATGCACTAAAGATAGTAGTGCTGTAAACATAGACAACAATTTACATACTTAGTGACAGAACTGTTCCGAAAATCGCAAATTTGCTTATAACCATAAGCTTGGAAATAGTGAGGAGTTATATTTTTAGCTGCCTATTGCCTTTAAAAGGCAACTTACCTCAGTGTCTGATTCTGTTTCCCTCAGTCAGATGACGTACAGGAGCTCGCTTGTCAGTGCAGATAAAGTTATGCTTTCATTCACGCCTTCTATGCGGCGACGGTCTCCAGTCACAACCGTTGCAGTAAAATGTCCTACTTGGTCATAAAACAACAAAGCAGTGATGCTAACATGCTAATTCACAGAATTGAGCAGCATTATGTAACTTGACAGGTACAAACGTTTTGCGCCGATGTTAAGCTAGTAACCTGCCCCTGTGTTAGCTAACAGCAGGTTGTTCGCTTCAAAACATTTAGCCGTTTCTCCTGCTTTCACTTCCCGCGATGTTAGCGCCCACTGGTCTCGCGTGAATATAAAAGCATTTTATCAACACATTTTATCACAATAAAATGGTCTGTGCTTTTACCTTGTTCCGGGGGCACCGTCAGCATCTCCAAAGCTCCGCGAGTCGGAAACAGCACTATCAGGCAACAGCCAGCAGGGGGACCCATTTCAGCTTCATTGGATGGTTTGTTTAAAGGGCAATGCCACCTTTTTAAAAAATGATGTAAAGCGCTGGAAACTCAAAATAGTCTGAACAGCTACTGTGAGTATATTGTACTCCAGTAAGAGCAGCACTACTTCAACATATTTTTACTCAAATGAAAGAGAAAAGTATCCAAGAAATTACTCAGCTAAGTAAAAAAAAGTATTTTGGTAAAAGGCTACTTGAGTACTTAATCAGCATGTTTTATTTGGTATTTAAAACGTGTATCACCAAATGGACAAAAAACAAAGTTATCTGCAAATTCTGGTATATTAAAGTGTAAAATGAAGAAAAAAGGTCACAAATTCAAGCAGAAGAAACATTTCAAAATTAAATATTTTCGATTTAATAGTTGTTAAACCAATACTTACAGTAGTAAGTATGTTTATGTTAGAACATGGTAAAATTCTTCCAGTGACAATAGTGTACTATACTCAGCAGATAGAAAATAACATTAGAACCAAAAAGCTTAAGTACAAACAAAAAGTTTTACTTTACTGTATCTTAATTTGTCTCATACATGTTTGGTTAAAACATGTTTATATATATATATATTTTAGAAATTTTACTCAAGTAAGAGTAGCAATATTTAATATTACTTAAGTAAAAGTAAAAAGTACATTGTAGTAAAACTACTCCTAAAAGTATATTGTTTCCAAGAAGTTACTCAGGTGTATATAACTATAACTTGATCTTTTATCAAACCATAAATTCACATATGTTATGTGTAATAAATTGTAATGAAACAGCAGATTATTAAGACTGTACATTTTTCTATTCCTTCTTTGTACAACAATATGAACCTTGCCTGTGTTGTATGCTGGAAAACGGCTCCACAGAACCATGTTCCCACCTCCATCTTCACTGACGGTATGGAGTTTTGGGGCTAATATGCAGTGCATTTTAATTTTCAAATATAATGTGTTTTATGACATCCAAATAGTTTGATTTCTGTCTCTGTGGCCAGGCTATATTCTAGTATTTTACACTCGTCTCAATGTAATTCAGCAGACTTTAACATGTTCCAGCATGCTTTTTCTTCAGCAGTGGGGTCTTGTGTGGTAAGCATAAGCACCATGTCAGTGAATTATTCATCCCTTTCGATCAAACAGTTGTTAATTTTAGGTTTTTCCGAAGCTATTTTTTCACTTCTCTGTTTGAAATCATGCAGGAATCACCTAATACCGACCAGTTTATGATGTAATGGACCCAGGACTGCTCACTGGAACAATCAGTCACATCTCCTGAGAATTTCTTGTTAATAGTACCTGTAGAAATATATACTTAGAAAATTAAAGCAACATGTCCTGCATCAATTTCCCCTGCAGTATAATATACTTAGTGTAAAACAAAGAGATTGAATTATGTTTGTCAGTATTGCAGGCAAAGATAAATATACAATACCTATAAAAAATAAAAGTAGTTAAATTATATACAAAACAGTGCATCACTATAAGCTGTCTCAACATACAGGACACAATTTAAAATGCTTAAGATAACAAATTACATATAAATACTTTAATAACTTTGCTCTGTTAAAATGATGTTTTTCTTATTAACTGTGATAAAAACAAAACAAAAAAAACAAGTATTTGACAGTGAGCCATGTCACACAGTTTCTTTTACAGTATTTTTATTTGATTTGGAAAATTTAAACTTTCTGAGGTAATTGGGCACAAAAGGTGAATTTACATCATGTTTCATTGGCAATCCACAAACACTTGGAAAGGTTAGAAGGCTGCTCACTACAAAAGTGCATTTGCACTCTGAAACCATGCATAGCTACTGTGTGTGCTGTGATGAAAACCTCTGGATTCTGTACAGTGTTACAGCAGATCAAGAAGATCTTGTGCTTTATTTGAACAGGATTTCATACATTATTTAGAATAATATGACATACAGCATCTAATCCTCTTACATTCATAATTCAGTCTCTGCAACATCTCATTAGCTGTGTTTGGTTTCGACTATTCAAATCCAGAAGATAAAGAGTGATTAAGCATGGATATTCAAGTACTGTCAAACATTTTACAGTGATTTAGCTGATGAGCTTCTACTTCTACAGTATTGTTACTAATTACTGGCGAAAACTAGCCGGACAGCCATATATGTGAACCATGCCCTATTATTGTACACAGTACGGCATAAATACACAGAAGTATTAGATATGGAGGGTATTTATTATGGATGTCCATGTGCATATTAGCAACTAATCCACCACTCATCTAATGGGAATCTATACTAATTTGACACAGTAGTGCTTAAGTAGCTGTTCATATTGCATTATTGCTAACATTTAGCATTTTAATAAAGCAACAAGAACAACAACAAAAAAAAATCATATTTACATATACACATATCTGTCATGAATATCTAGATTTCTTAAACTTTATATAGGGAAAATAGTTAACATATTCATATTCTAAACTCAACCCAAAACAATCATCTGAATGCATTCTGTATGAGTCTGAACCTAATAAACATCTGTATAAAACGTTTTTCTGTTTCTAGGTCAGACTTACTATAGATTACTCTTTTGTTACATGCTCTAATTAAGGCTAGAATTATCATTAAGCACCAATATAAGTTCTCATTGTGTGCAACCCTGAAGGATGAACTGATTTCTGCATCAGAGAAACTCCTAAAATTGAGTCTTCACATGTTTTCATGTATATACTTTAGAGTTGTCAAAGTATTTATGTGGTTTAGATGTTTTAGATTCCATTAAAAGGAAACTGAGGATTTTTTCTCATGGCTCTGCAACCATTTCTCAACTAAAGAGTTTTTCTAACCCTGTGGACTAGACGTAGGAAATAAAATGATCTTACTTCCAATAGTTGCTTGCTTTTCGGAGTTTATGTTCCAGCCTGAGAACTAAGAAAAGTTTCAACAGAAATTTATTGTTCATGCGTCCAATTGTCATTTTATTTACTGTTGATTAAGGGGGGGTGGGGGAATGCAAAACATAAGGCATAAGGCCCACATAGTCACAGCTGGATTTAAATCATAACACTGGGATTCCAGGATCCAAATATCAGGAATGAAAAGTGCTAGATTTTAGTAAACATTTAATCTTCTTAATCTCAAAAAGATATCCTGCCCATAAATTGTTAAAAAATGTGGGTTAAGCCTATCTCAATTTACAGTGTCAGAGGCAAAAATGTAAACATTTGACCTAAACAGTTAGAAGGGACTAATTTATATTCCTCTAAAGACCAAATGAGACAGCGGTAAAAGAAGGTTTAACATTATTATCATTTTTTTCACCTAATATTAGAATTCTGCTTCCTGTCATAGACGGGAAGCAGAATGTGAGTGCTGGAAAAAAGTATTTACCCTGAAATATGGAAAGCTCTCCAATCAGTTGAGATTCCCTGTTCCCAGTTAAAATTTCTGACACAATTTTAATTTAACTATGATTTATAAGTAATACGGTAATCATTTATCAATTTAATAAATCAGGCCAGGTTTGGAATTTGGTAGAAAAAAAGGAACTAATGAAAAAAAATCTAATTATTGTCAGTATCCTAATCTAAAGATGTAACTTCTCAAACAACCTTCTCGTGAAAAATCGCACACCTCTATCAGTTTTGCCAAACGTGATTTAGACTAGTCTATGAATTATTGCATTTGTTCCCACATAAAGATGTTGCAACCTTGATGGGATGGGATTCATTAAAAGGTGCTCAGTATCTGTCCTACGGCGCACACACTGTTGGGAATAGTGGCTCTTCACATCCTGTCTAATCAGATCAGATTATTCCACTCCTCTTTATCTGAGATGATGTGCTTTATTAAAAATATTACAGCAGACTGTAATGTTTCTTCAAAAGTGCTTTCATGTTCAATCTGCCTATCAACTAAACTCCTTACGGAGTTCAGCATCAAGAGAAATCCATCTTGACAAAACAACTCATTTATAGATCATATAGGCTCAAAAACATCATACTGATTATGAATTGAGCTGTTCTCCCTCATCATTAAGTTTAATAGGGCAGTTTCATCTAGAAAGTTAAAAGCCGTCTGTGCTTTTTAGGGCTTTAAACGCTTGTAACCTTTTGTCTGCTTGAGTTGTCTGACCTTATTAAGCTTAATAATCAGTGATAGTGGTGTGAATCACCTGAGCTCTCAGGAAATGGTTTGAATATTTTCATAAACTGTGTATTTTGTTTTGAAAAAAAAAAAAAAGAAAATCTGTATTTGATGTGTACTTGTAGAGAATAATATGTAGACAGATGACGAAAAATGCAAGCTTTTGCTGTGAAATTGTAGATTTGTACAAATTGGGGACATTTCTGAAGCACTTATACAGTTTAGCCTTTTACTGGAATGACTAATACATTGGAAATTGCTCAAATTAGATTAGACGCCAAAATGGGTCAAAAATCAAAATCTTCTTCTCTTATAGTCTGTTAGATGTACAAAAATCTCCACTTTGCCGCCTCTGACATCTAAGATTAGCACTAATTTACACTATTACTGCAGCTTTCATTTCTTCATGGACTCAATAAAACTCCTTTAGTTCAATCATACATGATCTCTGGGGTTTTGCATCGGTCTGTGTTTGAAGCGAACTAGCTTAGAAGTGTTAAACTGACACAGTTTCTGTCACTCATCTCTCAATGAAACGAGGTCCTTGTTTATAGAGGCCACTCTGGGTTCAGCTTGTGCTGCAGGATATTGTTGTGCAATTTTGAAAAAACACTCAACAAAGAATGTGAAGGATCAGTAAATCATGCTCTGCTGAGACAACTTCACAGCACAGAAGAAGGCTTTGGTCCCACTCTTTCAAAGACTGACATCCTCCATCTCTGATTAGAGCAGGACGTTTGGTGCTTGTATACCCAGGGAGCTCCACACCCCCAGGATCGTCCATGCACACTCAGTTAGGTGTGTTTTGTGCTGAAATTGGTTCTGTGTAAACTAAAGTCCACTCACACTCACACACAGGCACACAGAACTTGAATTGCTCACATAAAAAGTTCTGCAGAGCATGGAAGCGTATACCAACCGAAGCCATGCATCCTGGTAGAACAGCTGTAACAGGGAGGGAACGCATATACACAGGAAGTAGAGGCTGGAGGTTTTGTGCTTTAGAAGCTGAGAGGAGTTAGCTATCTCATCCACTGCCACCTGCTCATCTACGCCCACCTAACACCCCACCAAAAAAACTACCAGGCTCCTAGAAGATGTCAGGACAGTGACTCCAGTCTTGTCTCTCCTTAGCTTCCCAGTAGCCGCCTCTGTAGATGTAGGATGCTTCTCCTGTGTTTTCGTCTGTTCTCTTCTCAAACCACATTGGCTGGTAACTTTCCACGTCTTGCCCTGAACGCAAAGGTAAACAACCGTAGGAAAGAGAAAACTTGATATTGCTGTTTCTCACAAAATATAAATATTAATATTGTGAACACAAAGTCAATGTGAAGTTCATGATTTTTAAAGCCCTTAGCCCTATTTTATCACTAGAAATCTGTAATAAAAATCCGTGATAAGTAAGAAGCTTGATTCTCAATTTTATTTACATCTGAACTTTGACTGGGCCATTTCAACTTATGTATATACCTCAAACTAAACTTCTGCTGTATCTCTGACAGGATGTTTAAACCTGCGGTTTCCTCCTGCAGTCCCAAATCTTTTTTTTTATTTATCCATCTACCCCTCATTACTAACTATCTTCTCTGTCCCTACTCCAGAAAAGCCTCCCCACAGCATAATGCTGCCACCACCACGATTCACTGTGGAGAGAAATGTAGAGAGATTGTTTTTTTAATTAAAGGAGTGAACTGTGCTATGGGAGATGTTGAAAGATTTGAAATATTGTTTTATAACCTAACTGTGGTAATACTCTGCTTTACTGAGGTCGAATTACCAAAAGGTAGACTCTGTTTACTAATTAAGTGACTTCTGTAGTTGCACTGGACTTCATTTAGGGGTATCAGAGTAAAAGGAACCAAACACAAATGTTATGGTTTCTGGGGTGCAAGTACTCACCTTCCTCCAGGGCCTGGTTAGCTTGTGCCTCCCTTCTTTTCCTCTCCATCCTCTGGTGGTCCTCAAGTCGCTGCTTCTCGATGTTCGCCTCGTCCCACAAGCCCGCCTCCATCAGCCGCTGGTCCGGTCGCAGACGGCTGTCGGTCGGGGCAACGCCTTCCTCCAGCTCGTTCAAGGTCAGTGCCAGGGCGGAGAAATAGTGCATGTTCTCTGCATTGTCTCTGAGAGGAGATGCAGAAAAGAAGAGTCTTCAAATGTGCTCTTATACAGTCATGGAGATTCGGGAGCAAAGTTTTAGATTTCAGAAACCCACGGAAGAGGGTATTTTTTCCACAGGAGTTTGGGCTGAAGAGTCTGATAAACAGTTTTTTGTTTGCCTTCAGAGCCTCCACATCCCCGGCTGCTTTCCACTATTTTTGCACTTTCCATTTTGTCATCCCAGGTTCCTGACAGGATGTAATGGGCTGTTCCCTCTCTGTCCTCCACCACGCCGGTCACCTGGAGAACGAGAAGAAAGAAGCATGAAGAAGATCTGGCTACACGAGTCTCCTTAAAAGTTTGGAAAAGTACATTTATGGGGTTTTTTTTGTCTGGGATAAAAAGACAAAATAGCAAGTGTACCATTGTGATAAATAGCAAGTGTACCATCAATCAAATCTAGTCTTTTCTTCCTTCTTTGACTTTCCTTTTTTCTTTTCTTTATCCCTTGTCTTTCCTCCATCTCTCTCTCCAAATAAATTCAGAAATCATTTTGTAATCCCAAAGGGAAATTAAATGTTGTAGTAAGTCATATCATTCAAGGTTCTTCAAATAGTTGTAGAGGCTGATGGTTTTGGGCAGGATAGATCTTCTGTAGCAGTATGTGTTACAGCAGCTCTGAAAAAGCCTCTAACAGTTTGATAAAGAGGACTCTCGTTAATATGAGGAATGTCTGTAACACTCCTCATTTTATAAAGAACCATTTTTTGCACAATTACCAATCACAATAATTCTTCCTCCGTGGTCTTTCAATCTTTCCTGGTCCTTACTTCTTTTCTTACACCTGGAACTCAAGACCCGCTGCAGAATGTAGAAAAGTGTTTTATATTGACTTGGAAAATATGTTGGAACCATGTTTAGATGCATTTTCTGCTCTGTATCAAAACTGCTGGCTGCTGCATGTTTAGCGACCCCTTGTCTGTAGCTGAAACATACTTTTCGTGGAACTTCCCTGGAGAAGTAGCTGTATGGGGAGAATTTGAGACGGCAGGTGTCCTTCGTGGTGGTGTTCACAATGTCAATGTCTCCAGACTGACATGTGGACAGGAAGAGGAAGAGATGCATCAGATATAATACGGAAGAGCTTCTGCTTTACCTCTTCAGTTGTGATTTCTGTCATTTATAAGCCAAAACCCACCTGATCGATCCAAAGTTTCCCTACAATGATGTTGTGCACCGTGGAAGTCACTTTGCTCCACACATAATGGTTTCCACTTGAGTGGAACTGCAGGTGAATGTTACCTGTGGTGAAGACCAAAACACACAAACACCATCAGTCTGAATTTTTTGTAGAATAAATGTGGCTAATGTTTGTTAACACAGCATCTTATTGGCACCTTTGGAAAACTTTATATAAAAACTTCTATTACATGAGCATTATCTATACACTAGATCAATGAAAAATTGTTTATTAAAGAAATCTGTGACAGATTCCATTTGTTAACATTTTTGCCAAGACGAACACACTGCATTTTCTATAACATTTTACAAGATTGGGGCAAATAGAAGGTGCTGCTTTATTTGCTGCTAACTGCTTCTTACCTAACGGCATGACAGAAATATATTTCCCACGAAACTTGCTATCAATAGTTATGTGCTGCCACAGAGTCCATCCTCGCTCTGACGCCACATGGTGGGCCGCAGCTGGTGGATGATGGCTGACCTGAGATTGAACAATATCAGCAGTGAAAGTCATTAACTGTAGAGCTGTTACATAATTTGAATGCTCAGATGGATAAATTAAATGTGCAGTGACAGAAAATCACAATGGATGGATGTGTTTATGTCTCGCCTGCTCAGAGATGGAGCGATAGCCGTACTCCTCCAGTCGGTCCAGCTCATAAGTCTCCCCCAGCAGAGGGTTGAAGGGCTTGGCGGTTCGATGGACTGTGGTTGAGTAGGATGAGACGGAAAAGGCAGCCACGAGGCACATCTGCTCCAGGGTCGAGTCGCAGCGAGCCGCCCGGTCCAGCAGCTCGCTGTACTCCAAATCCTCAGTCAGACGCTGCAGCATCGACAGCGGCTCATTGAAGTTTACCTGCAAGAAGGCATGTCATTTGTTTCTGGAGAGAAGAAATTCACCTCTAGAGTATCAAAAGAAGAGCTTGCTTCCCAATTCTTAAATGTGCAAAATAGTATTTTGATTTACAGGCATGGGAATCTTGGATAGGTCTTTTCCGATACAGTTTTTCATGATGCTCCACAAGTTGAGGGAGTAGTTTGGCTTGTCAGGGATACGACTGCGTCTTGTTCTTCGTAGCTGCATTTGGTTTGTGCCTGAGGTGTCCTTTAAATAACAAAAAATATATATATTTTACATAAGAACTCCCTCTTAAATTTTTTCACAACCTTGTCAAAGTCATTATATTTATTTGGATTTTACAGGACAAAACCAACATGAAGTAGTGAATAATTGCGATGGGGTAGCTAATAAAAATCTAAAAACTTTGGTTTAAATTTGTATTCAGCCCCTTTTACTGTGACACTCAAAACTAAAATTAAGTAACAGAATGTATCAGAATCTGCTGAGAGGAAATTTATTAGTTGTGCATTCTTGACCACTGTCAACAGAAAGCTATAAGAGCTCCTGTTTACAGATTACAATAAACCATGTAATATACATATTAAACTTGCTTAAGAAGGTGCTCATCAATATTTATCTTTTTGGGCTGAATACAAAATGCTACAAGTAGTTGTGAAACATGGTGGTGGCAGCATCAAGCTGTGGAAACAGTTTTCTTCAGCAAAAACAAGAAAGCTAGTCGGAGTTGATGGAAAGACGGATATTTGCATTCATAACATGAGAAAATGTGAACTAGTAAAAAAATACTTTTACACATTAAAATAAAGACAGACAAATTTGACATTCAGCCTTAAAATGGTTTGGACTTACACTCTCATTATGAGTCCAGTCACTGGGCACTCCTCCACTCATCATACTCTGGTTACTGCCTGAGCGCCTAAAATAAGGCAGTGGGACATAAAGGTAATAATAGTTGCCAGTGACATGCGGTGAGAACAAAACTCAAAATAGAATATTATATTTCATAATTGGAACATTTAGTTGTTTTGGCAGCTATTAAATATGCTTCAATCAACAACATGCTGTTCAAAACTATAATAACAAAAACAAAAAATAAAATATTTAGTATTTTGTCAAAATAATTTTTTTTCTTGTTTTGGGCTGATTTTTTTTATATATAAAATTAAATTTATGATTTTACTTATATTAGTCCATGTGACTTTCCTCCTCCACAGATATATCAGTCACTCTGTTGTAAAAATCTTCTTTGTTTGCCTTCATTTTGAAAAACTTGGCTGATTTAATGGAGATAATCAGCTAAGACTACAGCCATCCTGGACTAATTCAATTCTAAATGTACTTTTTTTATTTTTCCTGGTCATTTTCAGTATTTTCAGTGCGTAGAAAAACAGAATCAGATGCCCGTTGTGCCTAGGGGGCTCAGCACTGCCCTCTACCAGTGCAGCATGATACTTCCTGCCTCACCCCGCACATTTCACTGTGCACTTATAGTTTATGAGAAAGACTAAATCTGTCACACACATTCATTAAATATGTTAGACATCAGCATGTGTAGCACACGTGTAATCAAACATGATTTAATTTCTTCGTGACGACAAGTGAGGCACTGCTTCACCTACGTCCCCTGACTGCATGTCCAGGTTTGTTACTGTAGCTAAAGCACAGCTCTAGCTGAAATCACTGTAAATCTACTGAACGTGATGCTCCCTACTTGTGTCGGATATTTCCAGTGGTAGTCACAGTTATGAATGAAGGGGCGTCCTCCATGGCATCAAAGAACTCCGCTTCTTCATTTTCATCACTCGCATCCCCCTCTTGAGACCGCTCCACACCTGCAGGAGCAAAAGTGGGACAGGTTAGCATAAAAGGCTTCAATGTCCCAGGATTGTCAGTTTGTATTTTGCAAAAATTGTTTATTATAGAGACTGTTAGTGCTTTTTGTTGTCAAAACATGAGCTCTAAGTTGTTTTGGTTTGCCATTAAAATGTTGAAACGTGAGAAATGTCAGAAGATAATTACCGAGAGAGATCTTTTTAGTGTTTATTGTAAACAATTTGAAGCTAACAGCACTGTAGATGTGTAACATTTAAAATAGTAAGTAATAATGGTTTTATTTAATTAAACAGCTGTGTGTAGCTTGGTAAGGGTCAGTGTCAGGGTACTGCAGAAAAACAAACAAAACATGAACTAAGCTGATAAATTTAACTCATCAGAATTATCTGTGCTTTATCATAATTAAATTGTATAGACAGGGAAGTCAACCAAAAGTAAAATAGCTTTTGTACAGTTTTAAACTGAAGTGACAAGTTTTTACAACTGACAAACTGAGTTCCAGGTTTTACAACAACTCTTACTTGTTAGAGTTGAAATAAATTAACATCTAAAAACTTTTCCATACCTTAAACCACCAAGTAAAACAAAAGTGTGACCAGGAAAAGAGAGGAAAAACATTTAAACTTTGGTTTTGTTTTTATTCCTGCACACTAGTTGAAAGTAATTATGTAAATGCATTTTTAATAAATTGATTGAATGAACACCTATAATCCACCAGAGATAATTGAATAAGGGAGATTAAGCCCTCCACAGAGTAGATAATTCAGGTTTAAAATTATAAGGTTCAGCTGCAGCACCTCCCAACACGTTTCTTCCAACCATGCTGTTGCTGTCTTTACTAAAGCATTACTAAAGTCTCTTCTTCTTGTTATTTAAGGGGCATCAATATGTAAAATCGAGTTCTTTAAGTATGGAATAAAGATTATTCATGTTTCAGGTAGACTTTTAAGGATTTATTAAATTAGATGACTTGAATGTAGTTTAACTCTTCTAAAACAACCAGTTCTGTAATTCTGTAACTGTATTCTTACACACACTTTGCTTTGCACATCGTAGGTACTAGATGTTCATCTATATGGCAATGGCAGTGATGTCTCACCTGTATAGGAGGTAGGATTCTCCCTCCACGCTCTCTCCAGGCTGTTGTGCTGTTTGGCTAACTGTTCAATGGTCTCCTCCAGATGGTGGCGCTGTTCTCTCTCATAGTGCAGAGCCTTCTGCCACCGCCGGCTGTGAGATTCCGCCACATCCAAAAAGTCCCGACAAGCCTGAGGTGTGAACACAACAAACATCAAAGCACATGGTGAACTCTGTGGCCTCTACAGTCCCTCACTAAGAGACATCAGCAGCTAATCAGTTCTAGACTTTACACCAGCAGAGGTATGAGCCGTGTGAACTCACATTGATCATAGCATTAGAGGTGATGCGGAAGAGGGTGGCTCGCTCGTTAACGGCTTTCACTTTGTCCGTGCCTTCGGTGGGCCCACGCAGGTCTTCAAGTTCGCTGAGGGAGCGCTGGAGAGCGGCGCCGTGCTTTCCGATCAGCTCATTACAGGTGCTCAAATCCTCCAACTTGGTGGCCAGGGACTGCAGTGCTCCTTGTGTGAGGGCACGGTCCTCCTGAGGCACAGGGGTTTCATCTCCTGAGTCATCTTCACACAGAGACACCAGTGTAGCAGTTTAAAAACTGACCGATTCAAAATATGTCTGAACAATCTGTGTGTTAATGATGATGAGATTCCAGATTGGAGTAGACAGCACAGCCTGTCACGAGACAGACTAACAAAAGATGTTTTAAATGCTCTAAACATAAAATGAGACGAGTTAATGGGAAACGGATGGGAAAGGATAATAGCACTTCACACCCTGATCTCTAAACAACCCATCTTCCAAAATATCGGAAAGCTGTGAATGAACACTGTTGCCTTGGAAACGTGGGCATATGCAATCAGGAGGCAAGGCTATTTTTAGATGAAGAGGGAGAAAAAAGGATGACGCATTACCCCTTTTCCTCCTCTCTTCTCTCTCTCTTTTTCTGGCTGGCATGAGCCGAGCTGCGAGTCTTTAGTCCTTTCAGAGTGTTTCAAGGAGACTGGATTGATTACTAAGAATTACAAGGCATATTTACAATATAGAGTGCTTCATTCCCCTTGAACTTTTGAACATTTTGTCACGTTACAACCACGAACTTCAAAATGTTTTATCTGGATTTTATCTGATAGATCCACAAAAGTGGCATATCATTTTCAAGTGGAAGGAAAATAGTGTTTTTTGTGATTATTTACTCAAAAAAATCATTACATTGTATTTAGTCTCTTGGATGCCCCTAACTATTCAAGAGTCTGGTTACAAAAGTGGAGTAACCAGACTCCATTTTTGTGTAATTTAATCTCAGTTTAACTCTTTCATGAAAGCCAAAAAATTTTATAGGCAAAAATTAGTAGACAAGCAGCACTGTGACCTCTTTGTTTGGAGGAAAAGGAGCATATCACACTGACAATCCTGGAAGAAAATCTGTTAGAGGCTGCAAAGGTACAGGGGTGGAAGTTCACCTTTCAACAGGATCAGACAAAATCCAAACAAGAATATATTACAAGCCTGGGACATTGATGTTTACGGAGCCTGTTGGTCTAATTTGCATTGAATATAAACGAACGCTTCAGTTTTTATCCACAAAAAAAACATTTAAAACTTCTATCTTCAGTGTTTATTCCACTGCCAAATTATAATAATTTGAGTTAGTTTGTCACATAAAATCTCACCAAAATACACTAGTCTATGGTAGTTATGTAGCACAATGCAGAGGAGTGCAAGAGGGGCACATACTTCTGAATAAAAACAGCTTTTAATTTAGCTTAACACCTTAAAGATCAACATCTGCTATAATCTAATGTAGTGCTGCTCCTGTTCCTTAAAATATAGAAATTTGAGATTACCACAGGCTAGGTTACTTTAAAAATATGTTTTTTTTTGCCTCCGATTATTAAAAAATAACAAAATAAAAGACAGCAAAAGTATGACAAGTCCTGCCATTGAAATAATCCATGTTATAAACATACACAACGTAATAAAATGTTTCTAGGTCAAAACTTTCTCTGCTAAACAAAACACTGCATGATAAATCCCAGGACATGTAAGTGCATGGTTTGAAACTAGGCCAGTGTAGTTCAAAAGCATGGAGACAAACTACCAAACCCTATTAAAGGGGGAAGAAAAAAAAAAAAAACAACAATCAGGGCAGTGAAGTCCCTGGAGAAAAATGATTAAAAATGAGAGTGAAAAATACTTCAAGCTGTAGTGATTCCATGACCCACATCTAGCAGATTTCTGCTTCTCAAGGTGGTAAGAAATCGAGTTCTGTGGGGCCATCTGCCATCCAACATGTTCATATGGAGATGCAAAGCCATTAAGCTCATCCTGGAACTGTGATGGATGTGTAGGAGAATGACACACAGGGCTGATGAGTGTAGTAACGGGCTGTTTTTTCCACATGGGAGTCACACGAGAGTCTGAGAGCAATTGGTGACTCATAGTTAAATCACAAGAAGACACCCACAGGTGATAAAGGGAGCGTCATAACGGACATGGAGTGGGAGGAGAATCAATCTTTGCGTTTGCAGAGCACAACACACCTATTTTTACAGATTCGCCAATGCAAAGCCCATGTGTGCTTACCGTGTGACGGATATCACACAATAGGTGCCTCACTTCTTCTGCGAGCTCCACTTAATTATTGCTGTTTCTAATCCTTTCAGCCAATTAATCTGCTCTGGGACTGAGCCCTGCGGCTGCTTATGGAAGGGTAATCTGTAATCACCTCACCAAAACGCACCAGGATTTGCACCCCTGCTTACTGTAGAGCCAGATAAAATGAGCATTCACTAAGCCTTTCAAAATTGAAAACAGAAAACAAAGCATATTGTGATTTCTGAACTCTCTATGACCTCAGATAGGATGCAAAACTAGGTTTACAAATGAGGCTCTAATGACTGACACAAAAACAAAATCTTCAAGTAAAACATTGATTTGCATCTTGCAGGTACAACCCTTTCCTACAGCACTGAAGAGTGCTAACAAGCACCTCTTGAGGCATTGATTTGTATAGCTGCTGCATTTAACAGCCTACTTTTTAAACCGACTGTCATTTTGACACCGTTCAACCTGGCTCTACCCACACAATGGTGAAACTAAATTAACTCTACAATGAGACACTCATGGGACAATAAAAGAATCACTAATTAAATCCAAAAAAACATGAAGATCCTAAAAGAGCTACCTGGAATCCTATTCTGCTTAATATATTTTTAAAAAAATACATCTTACTTACAAGGCGACACTCATTGAAAAAGATGCACTCCTATCTCCTTATAGTCCATGAGTGGAAAATATTTCAATGAAAGCCTCTCACACATGCCTGCTATGCCTCTCCCTCTCTCTTTTTCCTTTTTTTTTTTTCTTTACCCCTCCTGCTACAGGAGGAGGAGTCAGGAGAGGAAGGTCATTTCATTCAGCTCTCACTGCCACGCTGAAGGAGACAGGGTGGGAGACAGGCTGCAGAGTGGAGGGGGAGGCGGTGGATGCACATCTATATGATTTTTTTTATTTTACTTGTATTCCAAATGAAGAGTTAATAAATTCAGTATTTGCTCATTTGATTCATGTACCATTCATCTTAATATTATATGACATATAATCATGCTCGTAGCAAAAGAAAATTTAATTTTAAAGGAAATATCCTTTTGCCTTTAATTGGCCTTGTCACAGATAGTTTGGTAACACTGCCCTCTGATGTTCAGATGTTGAAATTACACTTCAAATACTGAAATACAGGCTTCTGAGGAAGTGGGTTAGTTATCAGAACTGTATCGCTTCTTTAAAAAGACTGTTTTATAGGTCAGGTAGTCTGCGTTAACACAGAATTAAAAAATAATACAATGATATTTCCAAAATGATTCAATTTGATCACAATATATTGGTGAAGATGTATCAAATAAGAAAAAAAAAATCGTCTTACCTGAGTGATGCACCAGGAGTGTGGCATTAGCCTTTGCTTGTTGCAGGGCTGACACCCATCTCTGACACTCCCCCTCAGATGTGGCCTTCAGGTGGTAGGTTCGCCCTCCGCTGGTTAACACAAAGTGACAGGTGTCACCCACCTCGATGTGAGCTTTCGCCAGGGGAATAGTGCCTCTGCAAGTGTGTGCCATCTCTGCCTGAGTCCTGATGGAAAAACAACCCAGACCGAGACATTAATAAAAGCTGTGTGAAAGAAGAACAAAAAAAAAAGTTGTCTCTGCAAAACAGACATATTTCTAAAACCTTATCTGTTGTCTTGATAGTATTACGAGCTCGGCACCTCTCTGATTGCCCGTGTCACTTTCCTCCAGAGAACTACAAATGGAGCTATTGCTGCTGTTATCTCAGTGTACTTGTTTCGTTTCCAATGAAAGAACTCCAGATCTGTTTTCTTTTTTGTGTCCAAGTTCTGTCCTTTCAACACCAACTTGGTCGCAGCAAATGCACACCGGTTCTGCTGGAGGTTTCATCCTACGCTCACCACATGCTTCCTTAGATGGATAACCTAACTTATATTATTGAAAATATTATCAAATTGGGCTTTGTTTATAACTGAATCTGAAAATGTCAGTTTGTTTGGATGACTTTAATTAAAGATTTACCACATAATGAATTGCCTACAACTTTGCGAAGATTTCATTCAGTTGATTCTTTTAAAAAGCAGTTGAAGACTCAATTGTTAAATCTGGATTTCAACTAGTTTTATGCAGTAAGATTTTATATGCTTCTGTTTTTACATGCTTTGTATGCATTTTCTGTCTTTACAGTCATTATAAAGCACTTGTGGTTTTTCACCTGTGAAAGATGCTGAATAAATATACTCACTTTTAATCTTAGGTGTCATGTTTTCATTGGCTGAAGATATAATTCTGTGTGTAAATAATCTATGAAATGTGTTTAACTTGGTGATTTGAGATATTGAAATAAATGAACATTTCAATAATATTCTGACAAAAATAAAATAAAAATAGACGCATTGTTTTTGGGAAGGATGCCACCCCCAGTTGTGGTAGTAGTTCCTTTTTTTTTTTTTTTTTTTTTTTTTAGGGACAATCAGAAAAGACAAAAAGTTAGATTTTACAACCCCCCGCAAAAAAGCACAAAAAACGGTATGACATCATCTTTACAAATATGGTGTTAATAATTCCGTTTTCTAACGGAAGAAACACGGTGTCTATTGGGTGAAGCCCTAACCGTTAGAAACCGTTACCTGTAGTAGGACAGCAGGCCGTTGCTGAGGACGAACCAGCGCCGCTGGTAGCCCTTCAGGTAGTTGGTCCATTTGAAGAGCCAGCCCTTGTGGGTGTCCAGACAAGGCAGGTGGAGCCCCGGGAGAGTCGGGGAGGGCAAGCACTTCACCAGCTCGTTCATCTGTCCCCCCTCGGCAGTCCGCGTCCCTCCAGCGGGATGGACGGAGAGACGGTGCAGCTGGTGTAGAGTTGTAAACAGCTGTACCTTTAGCTAGCAGCAGCACGCAGACTGTAGTGTGCTGTTAGCCTGCAGTTGTTTCTGTGCGTCCCTGTGAAGTAAGGCGGACCTACTTTAAAAATGGTCACCCTGGTATTTTTAGATATGAAAGAAATACTGAACCACAAATACTGCACTGTAATGCACTCCTGATAAAGCCCGTGAACGCTGGAGAAGGTAGAACAAGATGACGTCCTTATTACAGGACTGAAGCTTATGGATGCACATTTCCCCCTCTCTCCCTCTCTGGATGTGTATGCGCGCATGCGTGTGTGTCTGTGCGCGCGCTTGACATATGGTACTTTCTGCGATTTCTGCTGTGATGTACAAAATAGATGCTCAAGGCAAGGCAAGTGTATTTGTATAGCACATTTCAGCAAAAAGACAAAGTGTTTTACATGGAAACACTGTGGTGACAGTTTCAGTACTTTTCTGGAAGCTTGTTCCAGATTAGTGTAACATAAAAACTGAACGCTGCTTCTCCATGTTTCTTTCTGGTGGTGGTGTTGACTTGAACAAGAAGACCTCTGTAGTTTGATGCGAAGCCATTTATTAATTTATAGACTATCATGTATTTTATGGTCTTTTCTTTTGCGCGACAGGGAGCCAGTATAACGACTTTAGAACTGGGGTGATGTGCTTTATTTTCTAGTTTTAGTGAGGATGTGAGCTGCAGCGTTCTGGATCAGCTGCAGCTGTCTGATTTACCTTTTAAGCAGAACTGTGAAAACAATATTGTTGTAATCAAATAAGATAAAGGCATGGATGAGTTTCTCAAGATCTTGCTGGGACATTAGTCCCTTAATTCTGGGAATGTTCATCAGATAAAGGCAAATTTCTTGATCCTCAAGATCTATTTCCAGGTATGGATATATAAAGCAGCAAAAAATCAATAGAACAGTGGCAGGCTGAAATATCATTGTCCACCAAATGTTACATCCTCTGCAATTGAGATATCACGCATATTAAAAGGGATGATTTTATTTTCAGAACTGTTCAGCTCTAAGGTAACATAAACCCTAAAGATGTGTCTGTTGTGAAACAAAGGATCCATTTCTGTGCCAGCAACTTATGCCCACTGTTAGATATAGAAAATCTGTGATGTTATGAGCCTACATCGCTTCCAAAGGCTTAATACAAAGTAAAAACAGCATAGGTGGAAATATGCGTAGAACTAGAAATTATGTAAAAGAAAAATAAAAAATTCAATATTTTTTTCTCAAAAAAAATATTGAATGAGAGATTTTCTGAGATAACGCTGCTGCTACCCTGTGATGGTCTGGCAACCAGTCTGTGGTATAACCCGCCTCTCTATTCCATGAAAACCAACATCTCTGATTCAATTGCCTTTGTCAAAACCTTTATTTGACACATCAGAATGGTAAAATATTACTCTTGTACAGACAGTAAGTTAGATAAATATCATGAATCATTATCATTAACAAATGGCATAAACTGTAAAATCAAAGAAAGATCTAACTATGCTTTCTAATGGTGTTTTTGAATCATGTTTTTAATTACATGTTTTTTATAAGTGTAAATAAATGCAATAATAAGTAAATATGCAAACAGCAACAAGTGACTATTTTCATTTGGCATCAACACAGTCAGTAGTGAGAACTTTACATTGTACAATCATTTCTGCAAAGTGCTTTATGGTAAAAGAAATCTCAGTAAAGGGGAGAAATGTTTAATGTGTTGCTGATTATGGATGCCTGCAGCTTCACCTTTATTACATGAAGAAGATAAAATGGCACCCCTTTACTCAATCTCTATGGCACTGCTTATGGTTTTGACTTGAGCTCTTTAAATACCAAGCATACAAAGCCATTTTACACAGCACAATGCAAATAAAATATGTTTAAAAATCACTCAGCTGGTGACAGAAGATGCTGAGCAGTAACTCATCCAGAACGTGACAAGGTCAGTCAACAGAAAGAGACATTGTTTGTGCCTCCATCTCTTCAGAGGTGTGCTGGGTAGAATAGTAAGGCAGTCAGCACAGGCCGATAGCATTTAAAAACCCATCAAGGTGATAAATGTTGCTACAAGAATGAGTTTCAGTTCAGAGTCTTGAGGGTTTGCTGTTGTCACAGAATGAATCATTCCAACACTCACTAAACCTTCACAGTTGTAAAGTCTGCTGAAGCGCACATCCACCGCCGCTTTAGGCGGGTTAAAGCAAGCCGTCTTGCTCAAAAACCGAGGGCAGCTGGGAGAAGTCGAAGGGCAGGAATTTGACACCGGTTCCATGGTAGAATTTGTTCTGAAACTCCACCCTGGGATCAAACAGACAAACAACCAGGAACACTTTAATGTGAGCAGAATAAACATCCATGGTTTCTACATATCTGCCATATCAAAGTTTTATTTGATTTAGTGCTGAAACGATTCCTTGAGTGATTCAAGTACCTTGATTATTAAAATTCCTCGAGGAAAACTGATCTGCGTCGAAGCCTCGTTATAATATGTTTTATTATTTAGCGCACCGTGTTCCAGTCGGGACTTTATTTGCGTTCTCACTTCCGCCTGAGTTATTGACGAAAGCTAAGTGTTAGCAGCATAATGTCCAGTTTTCAAGTTCGGCCTGGGAGGATTTTATTGAGTCGTGATAATGTTCGGGTTTTTGTCTTTTTCCGGGGGACCAATAAGCATCTTAAAATGACGGCAGCGATGCCTGGAGTCCGGTGGGATTATTTATACAGATAAACGGATAGACTGAACACTGCGGGCGGCTGTGCTTTAGATGCGTAGCTTTACTGAAAATACCGGAAAATACATTTCATATCATCCCGGTCGCAACAAATGGGTGGCAAAGAGAATCATGACGTTACAGAGCTGGTAGATGTTTCTGTG
>CAEGAE010056642.1:0-29586 GCA_903067095.1 Girardinus metallicus
CACAGCAGAATGCCGCCACCACCAAGTTACACCGATTATGTTTTCAGGGTGATATGCCGTGTTAGTTTTCCACCACACGTAACAATGTAAATATATTGTGATTTATTTATTTATTCTAAAGTTGAATTATTTATAACTTTTGTCTATATGCTGCAAGCTCTTTAAAACCAAAGTCAGATTCCTGGTATGTGCACACAATTTTGGCCAATAAAGCTGATTAAAATTTTTGATACGATTAAATTCTTATTCTAATGCATTCACAGATTATTTCTGTCTGCAATGGCTTGGTGGGTTTGCAATGTACCAATACTCTGTTTTTGTTCAAAAGATGGGCTATTATATTTAACGTAAACCCTGCTGTGCTTTGTCTGGCATGTTTCTTTGACAGGTTTCATTATGCTTTTTGCTCACTGATGTTCTCTATAAAGCCTCTGAGGCTTTTAAGAACAGCTGGATTTTACATTAGGATATTACACACAGCTGCACTATATTTATTAAATAGCTGTCTTCTATAAGGTTCCACCTGATTTAATTTAAGGCAGAGATAAAAAGCATCCCCTACCTCTCAGATTTTTATTTGTGAAAAATTTCAAGTAGGATGAATGCTTTTGTAAGGTACTATGTAAAAATTAATCACTCAAAAATTCTTGGATTATTGGAAAACTATATCACACATTTCAGTCTTCACAAAAATGCACTCATCTTTGTGGTCAGTATATATGAATGTAATAATTTAACATCAGTTTTGTTCTAAATGTTAATGCAAGTGTTACTCAAAATCTACTCAAATGTAAATTTGATTTAGTTTAATGAGGGACATTGGAACAATATGTCATTCTGCTTTGGAATTATTAGTGCGTTGCATTTGGAAGAATAAGTCTTGGCTTTGTTGCCTGATATTGTCTTCCTCTTCGCTGACCACAATGATGGGGCTTTAGAATATTAATTTGGTATTTCTATTCAGCAAACACTGTGGTCTTGTTCCTCCTGCAGTGGCTTTATCAGAGGGATACCACTGAATCAGCTGACAAGCTCGCTCTCGCTTGGCAATAGTCTCTGTGGCCTGTGGAGGAAGAGAAGATGGTTTCTAATGAAATAGCTTGACCTTTATTCATTTGGCCCTGTTTATGAAGAGCACCATCCTGCATACTGCCCAATGTGGTGCATACACACACACCACAGAAACACATATGTTATGCCAGTGGTTCTTAGAATGCTTCTTAAGATCTGAAAAAATGTTGCATTGAACAAGAAAATGTAAATTTTATTAGGTGTTTTATTTTATTTTTTTTACCACTACAACTGGGAACTACCCTGTCCTTGTTAATGAGCATAATGTAATAGTCATCTCAGAGGGCTGCAGAGGCTCTATCTCGTTCTCAGGATGAATAAGCATGAGTTGAGTGGGACCTGGTCGTTCTCCCTGGTGTGGTCTGGTTATTGAAGCACTTTCTGTTTCCGATAATTGCTTCAGTTTAGGGGGAGGGGGATACCTAATGACCCTTAACTCTATAATTATTAATCTTACACCCTTTACAGCTCTTCATTATAGGATACATGTAATCTATTTCCAAATTCCCACCTTGCTTTTTTGTAGATGGTGGATGAAATGTTACCTCCATCAGTGTTAAATAAACCAATGAGGATGGTAAACTAAAAAGGATCAAAAAGCAAAGCAGAATTCTGGTTGAAAACACATTCTGAACACGGATTGCTGAAAGTAGCATACAGCGGCAGGTCAGTGTGTAATAATTTTATGGTGGCTGGTAAATAGAAAGTATTTGTCCAGTTTTGGGGATGTGCTATTTGCTCGGTTGGTGCTTTTATTGCACACATATTGACCAGTGCAAGTGTTGCTCCCTATCAGAGTAAATTTGTGTGATTCCTTTTTATGTGATTCTCCCTCAAAGAAGTGAGATGGAAAAAAGTATGAAATTCAATCCCTGCAACAAAACAAGCATGTCCTGTGAGGCAGCAACCTTCTTTCTGTGTGATGTGCTTCAGATTTCTGTTCACCTATGGGGAGTTTCTGAGTGAAACCACCATTTTTATAAACTTGTACTGCATTTGTTTTTTCTTTCTTTTTTGTCTTTGTTCATGTCTGTTCGCGACTTATCGAACCAGTATTGAACTTCAATGTATATCATTGGGGTAGAAGGACAAATTCTAGGTTATAAAGCAATATTACAAACTTTAACCATTTCACAGAGATGTTCAATCCATTATCTCAAAATGAGAGAGTATGGTACAGATGCAAACCTTTCAAAACATGATCTCTCATTTAAACTGACAGACAAGGAAAATATTGATGAGAGAAGCATCAAGGATGCTGGTAGTAACTTTAAAGGAGCCACGAGTCATTTATTGGACAAAGCAAAGGAAATAAGATGCTGTGGTCAGACGTACCAGTGTGGTACACTTCTAGTTTTTTCCCCAACATATTTATAATCCTTTATTGTTTTCATTATCTTTACAGTTTTGCACACCTTTGTGTTTATCTGTCACTAACACCCAAATAAATACATTGACGTTTTTAGGATTAATGCTTTTACATGACACTGTAATATTTGAATTACATTTACCAAATGGAAATTAGATAGAGATCTTATTTTAGTTGTGTAGATGAAATTTGAACATGTATTTAGTCATTTTTGCCTCACAGCTAGTCTTCAGTACAGTCCTACATGATGACATTTATAGATTTAGAAATCTGACCCTTTTAGAGAATATAATATCTGATGTTTTTATGTTTTCATATCCTGACAAATTCTAAGCATTGTATCAGACTTCTGTCTCTATTTTCTCTTTCATCGGTCCTTTGGTTTTCTGTTTGTGGCCTGGTTAATGCCTGTGTGCAGATAAGAGATGCAAGAACTGTAACTGGCTGAGTATGATAACATGAACAGGAAGATTGCCCTACCCTATAAATTTCCCAAGAGAACAGTTTGTTATTGTTGCAACTTTGCCAGACCCCAGACCTCTGTGCAAATCTCTAATCTTGGTATAATGAAATAAAACACGTAAACATCTCTTTTTGTGAAACCACTGAATCTGACCGATCCCCATTATTTTCCGACAATTTGCCCCACAGTAGATTGATTGCACCTTCAGAAGTTTAATCGACTTCATTTGCACATGTTTTGTTTTGTATTTCAGGCATTGTGGCAGTTCTGTTTTGTGGCCTGAGCCAGGCAAAGTACACAAATCTCAATTTGTCGCACGAGGGGAGTACAAGAACCAAACAGGTATATTTATTTTCAATAACTTCAACTAATCTTACTTCCACTTTTGAGGAACATTTTTCAGTTTTGTTCATTCATATGGTCTTTTTTTGCCAGTCTGTTTATCATCTCTGCACGTGGAACCAGATATTAATTTCTATTAGTGTTCTGGTCATCCTGTAGATGTCTGTGGGGCAGACAACCCTCCACCTTATCTGCTTATAAAGCCTAGCACAGATGGGGGCCAGCACTTCTGATGTACTGAGCTGACGAGCTTCACAGTGGAGCAACTAAATCAAAAGTGTATACATAAACTCATCTGTGCATTTATTATGCATTATCAGTGCCACGGTGCAGCTGTTTATCACGGAAAAGCTTTCTAAACGGTAACACAGTTGAAGACCTCGCCTACAAAGTAGATCTGAACAGAGCAGTGTGTTTACTTGGCAGCATGCCTGTATCCATTATTTCATGTTTTATACATGCAGCTCCAGCTGAAATAAAAATGGTACAAAGAGAGCATTTGAATAGTGAGTCGAACATATATTCTTTCACTGGTGCATCTTTGGTTAATTCAAGCTCAAAGCTTTTTATAGAAGCTTTAAACCAAAAAAGCTTTATGTAATATAAAACATATTTTTTAAGTACTTAATGAAATCTGAATGTCTATTTTATTGTTTATCAGTAACGTTAATTAATGGCTTTATGAATAGATGCATGGAAAAAAGTATTTGTTTTCAGTAGAGCTAAATGAAATCTGTTGGATTTTTCCTTCTGAGGTATCAATAAGCTTAACCAACATTCAGTTTTTTTATGTCTAATATTCAGTCTTTTTGTTTTTCACTTATTTTGACGAGCCACATATTTGCAATAAAAGTCTTTTGAGCGTAAACCGAAAAAGAATTGACTAAAACAACTCAGCCGTTGAACGCAAAAAGCATCATGCCCTCGGGCCACAGATTTCTGCAGCTGCTTCCTCAAAGGGAATAATGTCAAAACTGAATTTGCCATGTTTGTACAAATCTCAGCTTATTTAGTGAGGAGTCCTTCACTGTCAGATTGACATTGCATCTACATAGCATGCAGACAGACTTCCATAAATACTGATCTGTGGAAGGAGATGAATTGAGGCTTCATCTCAAACACCACTGACACCAAGCTGTTTTCTTGGACTGAAATCCTTTTGGTGACTTATTATTTGATCTTAATGAACACTGAAACAAAGGGAGTTCAGAGGAACTATTTTAGGATGGATTTATAAAGCACTCGGGTGTGATACAAAGATTTTAGCTGACATAAATAAACATACAGTAGCTGCAGAGAGCCGTTATGAATGTCACTTTGTGCGACACAGAGACATTAACAAATGCAGGCAGGCAATCTTAAAACATTAGTCAGACAAAAGGTTAATAATAATATCAAAAGGCTACAGTTCCATCTGAGCTTTACAATCATTGACATGATGTCACATTAGTTTTATGATTTTAATGATGCATCTGAAGCATTTTTCCATCATAGAAGAATATCATAACATGATTTCAGGGTACATTTTTCAAACAAGATTTGGGTGCACATATTTGAATTTATTATAGGCTTTCTCTAATCTAGATAGTGTCAGATATATGCAGGTTCAATAGGTACACCCATGTGAAAAAACATTAATGTATGAAAATTTCTAATGTAATAAAAGTGATCATATTAATAGAAATAAGAGCTTGAAAACATCCGACTGTGTCATTAATCTATATAATGAGTTTCTCTTAATTAAACAAGTTACTGAAATTAATTTACCTCTTAACATTCTAAGTTAATGAATATTGCAATATATTTAGACTCTGTGCATGTAATTTAACCCTGTATAAATAAGAGGAATTTTAAAATACTATGACGCTTATGTACTCAAATTGTATTTATTTAAGATCATACTGCAGATGTGTCAATCCACTCCTACAAACATAACAATTTAAATGAACGCCATTAATGTCCTTTAGGAGTAGATGTAAAGTTCTGACCCAGGCTGTAACGTAGCTCCACTAGCAAACAGCTTCACACATCCCCTCTCTCTCTACATGCACTCTCATCTTTCTGACCCTCTCTCTCAAGATTCTTTTAATCCTTTTTTATAATTTGCAGCTCTTTGAAGTCCTCAACTTCCTCGGGGAGATTTTCATCTTCGGCTACATGGGATATATATGGTTTACGTTTCGTCACCATGCCTTCAGAGCTCTCTTCATCTCTGGAGCATTTGTATCCTTTTCTGCAATGCAACAAAGTCTTTTCACCCCCTGCTGTGCAGCCTCTGGATTTCAGTCAGAACTCACTGTTTGATTTGTCTCAGTCTGCTGTACTTTGAGACCGATCCCTTTTTGTGCAGTTAGTGGAACATCTTTCTTGTTTTCAATTTGGCATCCTGATCATCCAAACAGCCCTTCAAATAATAAAAAAAAAAAACCCAAATCTTAAGCTGCTCTGAAATGAATTTTTTGACTGCACAGATGGCATTCAGCTGCCTGTCTGTGCTTTAATTCTGCAAATTCACACCCAACAGTACATCTTCACTATAAAATTCCCATAAATTTAAATAAGTCATTTATTATAATTATTGTTGCTAGCTTTCCATTTGCAGGAAAAACAATTGGAAATTCCATTCATCCGTCCATTTTCATTACACCCTTGTCCCTTAGTGGGGTCGGGAGGGCTGCTGGTGCCTATCTCCAGCCACGTTCCGGGTGAGAGGCGGGGTTCACCCTGGACAGGTCACCAGTCTGTCGCAGGGCAACACAGAGACAAACAACCACACACACACTCACACCTAGGGACTGGGAATCGAACCCAGAACCTTCTTGCTGCAAGGCAACAGCTCTACCAACTGCGCCACTGTGCAGCCCGCACAATTGGAAATTATGCCTTATTTTATAAAACTCACAAAGGAGGATCTTGTTGAATCTTTTATAATTTCTGTCTTTGCTAAAGATAGACTCAATAAAAATTTTATTTTATAACATATATTATTTAAGTTGATCATGGGCAGATCTGTGCTTAATTACATATTTAAAACAATTAGAGTTTTAAACAAATAGTTATTGACTCCGCTCAGAAAATGAGACTCAATTGACAGCGGCAACTTTATTTATACTATTATCCCTATATGATTCCATGTAAGTTTAGGTGAAATCGTTGTTAGATGTTTGCACATTCAAAATTAATAACCAGGGCCCGATGATTCTTGTACGTTAAAATATTTTAATGTGTACCATTAATTTTTAGTATAGTTTGTAATCTCCGTCGTGCAGCAATAGCTTCTAAAGTGTGGCAGATAATTTTTTAATTTATTTTTGTGTTGTATTTCTCCCGCTTGCCAGATTTAGAGAAAGTACCTTGTGAGTTTAGTACTGCAAGAATATAGAGAACACATCCCAATCATCTTGGGGGGCCTGGCTTTTTGCGTTCAGGTTAGTTGGATTTACTTCAGAGCTGCCCTTTTATCTGTTTTTGCACAGCTTGAAAACAACTCTTACATCAAAAATTATTTGTTTATTTTTGCAGGAAAATCAGTTACCTCTTCATGAAACTATATAATGAGCTCTGCACCAAACAAGCAAGCCAGATTTTTGACTTTTCAGAGAGAGTTGATTTCTCAGTCAATTCATTCCCAACTTGTTCACTGTGGTGCCTAGCATACAGTGGAATGGAGACAAAACATTGGTATGCAAAATAAATTAAAATATTTTGTTGATTATCGTGCAGGCTGAGAGTAACAGAGTTTGAGGTCATGGAAGTTGTCACTTTGGGAGAAATGAGACATAAAGTTCAGAAAAGAAGACTCAGCAATATTTGGAGGTGTAGGGAGAATTAACAACATTTTGTTCTGTCTTTGCTATATGCTGATAAGTCTGCTTATATCAATTTTAAGATTGCACAGCTAGAGTTAGTTTGAAATAAGATCCCAGGTCCCTGGGATGCTGAAATAGTACGGTAGCTGGAACGTTATGTATGCTAACTTATCCTGTTAGAATTTTCTTCACACCTTCCCATTGTTTGTAAAATAACGGACCCTTTTACACTTTTTCAAGTATTGTAACTTACATTTATCATCTTGATTTTTCTATCTCTATCAACTACCTTATTTGGTCAACTGCTTCCAGTATTGTTGATGAAACTCTAAAGTGTTTATAGCTTTTAAAATACTGCTATACATGGTAACAAAAGCATTAGTGGTACCACAGTAGCTTTGGCAAAGTTTGACTATGATAAGAGAAGTTTTATGCTCGAAGCTGCTTTTGTACCCATCAGCTTTTCTTTTTTGGAGAATGAAAGGGAGATTTCTTTGTAGGAACTGGGTGCTATTCGTTGTACAACCATCCTTTCTTTAGAGCTGGCATAGACATAGAGTATGCCAGAAAAAAACAAAAGTGGCTGCACTCCAAGGAGTTGTTCTTTCACAGTCCACTGCTCAGGCGGCCAGCAATTATTATTACAGATCATCGTCCAGCACAGGGTCAAAGGGGCTACAGAAACATGGACAGAGCAGATTCCTATCTCAGTGCTCCGGTTTGTCTGAGTGGCTAGTAGTGGAGGAAAACTTATGACTTGAGTTTAACTGTTCTGCACTATAATATCCACAAAAAATCTCACAATCATCTCTTACTGGAAGCTGACCGGGTTGTATAAACAGGAAGAAATGGAGGTCAGAGTCATCTTGCAGGGCCGTAAACGTGTCTATAAAAATGAAATAACCCAAGTCATTCACCCCATGTTAATCGCTCTTTGGCTATTTAGTAGATTTTAATCGCTGTGGCCTCCAGCCTTAGTCAGTGACAATGGAGATTGGCTTTTATTGGAAATGGAGCTGAGATGAAAGTGCTTAATTACCTCCATTCAAATAGCTCAGAGGTCTATGTTGGAGAGCGATGACTGCTTTTGGGAGCAGGATATTGCTTTTGAAATTCCATAGGGTTCAGAAGATTTAATATTGACTGCAGGATTCGAAAGAACTCTGTTTTAGTAATAGCTCTGTCAGACTAACGTCCCTTGTTGCAGATATTGATGCTGTTTTTATTTCTTGCATCATATTTGAATTTCCCTTGAGAAAGACTAAAATCTATTCCCTCCATGAATCTAAAACAAGGTTACCTGTCTGCATAAACGACTCTCATGCATCAAAGATTAAAAAGGGTTTGAAAATATGTTTGGTTCTCTTTAGCCCTGTCCTTTTAGTGTCACAAATGCAGATTGTCACATAATAACAAGAAAACCTTAGGTTCAAGCAAGGTCAGACGACGTTAAAAGAGGGCAATTGGAGCTCTTTTGAGAAAAGACACTAAGTGTTTTCAAAATGGCAGCTATGTCCCTGATAATTGCCCACCTATCATCTTCTGTGTTACTGCCGTGGACACTTAGCATTCAGCCCCATCCTGTGTGTGCCATAAAAGTGGGTGTTTAGAGCTGAGACAGCTAGCAGCACCTGATTGGTTTCATGCTCCTGCAAGATGCCACACTGCTGCGTTTGCATCATAAACACACCTTGTTTAGAAATAATTTTTTTAATATACACTCGGAGTTTGTGTTCAGACATTCATATATCACAGTTGAAGCTAGAGGTTTGCATACCCTGTATAAAAAGATATAGCAGGTTTTTCTCATAATCTGACATTAAATTAAACTAAACCCTTCATGTTTTAAGTCAATTTTGAATACAAAAATAATTTAAATTTGCTAAATGTCAGAATAATCAGACTTGCAAATTTCCCTTTTTTTCTTTCAAATTTAACTATCAACATTATGACCCAAAAATTTGAAGTTGTTTTTGGAGTTATGGTTTCTTTCTCAAAGAGTAGCATTTGCTTTTTGCCTGGGAGTTAAGTACATTTAACAACACATCATAATCATTTTTGAGACACAGCTTACCAATTCCCTCCCTAATATCTTGGCTTATTTTGACAATGTTACACAAGCAGTAAGTTTGATGTGTTACTTTGAAATACATCTTAAGGTTCTGTAATCAAATCTGACAATGAAAAACAACATCTCACATTAAGTCCCTTGTGGTGATCGGTGCTTATATAATTATTTTTTAGAGAGCACTAAATAGAGTTCAGCTTTGTCTACATTTTAAAAGTTACTTCAGTAAAGTTCTATTTAATAATATTGCATCAAAATCATATGTTTAATGAAATAACACAAGATGGATAATCTAGAGTTCACACTAAGATTCGTGGTTTTATTAACAATAATGGGTTGATGTGTTTAATGCTGAGATAGACTGAACATTTTTACCACCTTAAGAATTAATTTACTATATTGCCTTGTTAATTAGAGAAGCATTTACACATGTGATGACTTGCTTACTCCTTGACGTTAGCATCACACATTTAGTTTTTTCACAGGTGAATTTCATATATTGTCCTTAACCATACTCATTTCCTGCAGTTATCCATTTTTATTTCAAGAGTCTGCAACATCTACCCTTTGTCTTTCCTGATAAACCTGGGTCGTACAAAGAAGATTTCCCGCAACTTCCAACACTTTATGGCCTTTGCAGGTAGTGCTTTCCTCAACTTCTAATCATTACTAAGCCTTCAGCGTTGATACAGTTGGGATTGCTGGAGTGATAAATTTTGGATTTGCAATCCTTTTTTTCTGCAAGTTTTGAAAAACGAAAACTTTCCCATTTCATTCATCCCATTATGTAGGGCCTGCAGCTACTATTGTTCATGAGGATGATGAGGGAAGGTGTCTCTTGTGGAACGAGTGTAACACAATGTCTTGATGAAGTTAGTTTGACAGTCACAAACGCCAGCACCTACTTAAAGCCTTTAATATTTCATTACTTTTGCTCCTGAGGGCAGTTCTGCTTAAACGGATATATTCATAATCACAGATGTTTTTATTTTTCACTCTTACTTTGCTAGTTTTTGTTCAAGGTGATGTGTATTAATCATTACCTTTATATAGGTGTGTTTGACAGTAATATTTCAAACATTTTACAGTTAAAGACTAGGGAAAGGGGAAGAAATGTTTTTATAGAAAGTAATACAACATCCTGTATGTTTGCAGGTCTGACCTACTTTACTGCTTATGCAAGAATGATTTCTTATGAAAACCCCTTATCTGGCAGTTTTTTTTTTGTTTTTTTTAAATGTATCCACCAACATAAGCAACCAACACCTCCCCCATTTTTTCCCATAGAGGTCAATGATTTCCCATGGGACATTTTTTGCTATTATGCTCTGCATCACACAATCTAAACTATTTGTTGGCCAAATGGTTTATGGTGACAGTGATAGTCGGAGTGTAATCTGTTTTCCTTCTATGGCCTTATTATCTGGATGGCTTGCTGCCTTTTATAAGTAATTGTTGTTTGATAGTTTTCTGGTAGTTTTACAGATGTCACTAACCCATATGTTTGCTCAAAAACAGCTTTGTTTTCTATCTGTACCCAGGTTTAAGAGGGGCTGTTTCTTTTAGCCTGGCTTTAAGAGACACTTCAACAGAAGCACGGCGCACCATCCTCACCACCACTCTGCTTCTGATTGGCTTCACCGTCTGGGTGCTGGGTGCAGCTGCCGATCCCCTGCTGGGCCATCTGGACCTCAGGTCAGTGTTTGCTGGCTATTTGAAGTCTGGTTCTGGTGTTGGATATCTGAATGCTCCTCTTGCTGAAAAATGTTTAAAAAAACAACTATAGTGTGGAGAAAAACTAGACAAAAGTGGCATATAGTGGTGAAAAAACTGCTTTTCTCAACCAAATAAAGCAGAGTGATGAAGCTTGAATTGATTTAATTGGGGTTCTCTTGTTGATGCTATGGTTTCGTTCCTGGTCTCAGCTCACAGAAAAATTTGCATAGTGGCATCAGCCTAATATTACCAACTCTTTCTGAGGGATTTAAAAAACACAAGCCATTGGCAGTTATGGTAAAAAATTAAGACAATTTTCTTACTGAAATCTTTGGCTTCCTCTATCAAGACAAGACAAGCGGGTAGTCTGAATTAAACACACTGAGTCACTTTTCAAGTGATTCAACTAATTATGAATTAATCATAGATCATTTTGAAAGCTTACTGAGTTATTAACTAGAATAAGATCATTCACTTTAAAATGTCCATTTAACATGTATTAATGTGCATGTATTAATAAACAGTTTCTTGACCATAACTCCTTAGGGACATAAAAATAAATCAGCTGAAGACAATATAAGGTTCATCTTGAATACCAACTTGGCAAAATATTATTTTAGCTCAAAGTAAAGTCATAGTGATCTGCAAAGAACGGCCAGAAGAGTGAAATGAGGTAAGTAACTTTCTTAGCAGAAAGAGGAGCCTAACCTTAGATTTTGTGGAAGTTTGTGTTTGATGTGCAGTAGTGCATCAATTGCTTAAAAACAACCTTGATTCATCTGTTATTTGTGGAGTTCTCCAAAGATTCATTCTTAGGCCCGGTGCTAAGGCCGCTAACTCAGAGTAAGCAGCCTTAGCACCGGTGTTAACGGTGCCAAAGCTGCTAACTCCGGCTCTGGTATAACGCCGGCTATAACGCCGGTGCTAAGGCCGCTAACTCCGGCTCTAACGCCGGAGTACAGACCTAAGTGAACCTCCGAGCACTTGAGGAGGGAGCGGGAGAGAACGGCTGGCCGAAATAAGCGTTCATAAATCAGATTAACCTTGAGCTAAACGCCACTTACACCAACTTGAAGCTAATATCCAACTTGAAGCTAATGTCACTGACGTATCAACACATGCGAGATCTGATCTCCAAATTATGCCCTGCCTCTTGCATCACTCTCACGCATACAAAAGGTGAATTTATATTTTATTAGTTTATATGTGCAATCTTAGTCTTTTATGTATGTGTGTGAGGAAAAAAAAGTATGCTTGTGTGATATTTTATTAATGTATATGCGCAATTTTAGTATTTTGTGTATGCGTGTGAGAAAGATTGCATATGTGTGTGACATTTCTGTAGTATATATGTGCAATTTTAATATTTTTTGTGTGTGTGAGTTTTTAGTAGTGTGTGAGAGACAAAACATAGTTTTTTTCTTAAGAACATCTGCATTCGTCACACACATCATGATGCTCTTTGCCACCATTTGTTGCAACCGGGATGATATGAAATTTATTTTCCGGTATTTTCAGTAAAGCTACGCATCTAAAGCTCAGCCGCCGCAGTGTTCAGTCTACCCGTTTATCTGTATCAATAATCCCGCCGTGCTCGTCTCCACTGTTCGGTCAAAACCAGCAGGTACGGGAGGAGAAAAGCTGCCGGACTCCAGGCATCGCTGCCATCATTTTAAGATGCTTATTGGTCCCCCAGAAAACGACAAAAATCCGGACATTATCATGACTCAATAAAATCCTCCCAGGCCGAAAACTGGACATTATGCTGCTAACACTTAGCTTTCGTCAACAACTCAAGCAGAAGTGAGAGCGCAAATAAAGTCCCGGCCGGAACACGGTGCGCTAAATAATAACACATAATATAACGACGCTTCGAGGCAGATCAGTTTTCCTCAAGGAATTTTAATAATCGAGGTACTCGAGTCACTCGAGGAAATGTTTCAGCCCTAAAAGAGTATATGAATATTAAGTACTAAACTAAATAATCATGTTAAAACTACATTTGGTGTTACGCGGGTTAGCTATTTTAAATAAATAGTTGACCTTTTCAAACATTAAAACATCTCTAAAAGGGGACAACCAAAGCCACTGCCTGCATAAATGTGCATTATATACAATATATATAAAAAAGTATTGCTATATAATGAGAATTTGCTAGCTGTTCTAGCTCCAAGTTTGAGCACAATCTATGATTTGACGATAGTGGGCCATAATGAGAAAGGCAAGCAGAAGAGGTGGGACGGATGTGGGGTGGTAATTAGTAACCTGTGTTATTAAAGTGTAACACATGGCCCAAACCGTAGCGTTATACTTTATTCCAGTTTGCCACATCTCTCAGCAATGCCTGATGGAAAATCTTAAAGTATTTCTACAGTGTCAATATCAGGTGAAATATTTCCTTTGCTGATCTTAGTAAATAAAACTCATATATTATATAGATTCATTACACTTCAAGTGTTTATTTCAGTTGTTTTTTATATTTGAGTTAAATCTAATGAAACCCAAAGTTCTTTATTAGAAAAATTTTGAATGATACACAACCATCAAAGAAAGGATTTAAAAATAAAAAGATTTACATATTATGGTATGTCCATGTTATAACTTAAACTTGGGGAAGACTCCAGACTCTTAAGACAAGTCCCTTTTTCTCCTGAATCAGCTCAGTCCTATCTGAGGATTGAAAGATTTACTCTGTCATGTGGGAAATGTAGAAATTTAGTTACCCAGCAATGCCTACATCAAAGAGTTGAAATAGCTTCTTATAAACAATGAAAACAAAGTCATTTGTGAAGTCGACCAAAACCTGGAACACGTCTGTTGTTAATGAATTGCAGGCTGGCTTTGGTATTTCAATTGGCTCAGCAGTTTGTTCAAGGTTTTTGCAGACAACAAAGCTTAATTTCACAGTTAAGGGAAAAAAGAACCATTCTCTGCATGAACTCAAGCTGGACAAAGGATGTATGTCCATAAAGTCAGATTCTTTTGCTTGTGTACTTTCTTTGTGGTTCCTGATCATATTCTTATCACCGGAGACTGAGCCGGTATGAAGGCTGAGATTACATGCTGTAATTCCCAACTTTCTGTGCAATCTGTCTGTCTTCTGAGTAAATCTCAGAATAAATCAAACCAGAGATCTTGCAGTTTCAAAGGATCTCCGTACAGTTTTACAATGGTGAAGCTGATTATTCAGCCTCTTATTGACTGTCTGTGGTAGCAGTTCATGATGTTGCCTTTGTTGCCTTTTTTGCAATCCAAACTTAGAATCTAATTGATCCTATGTTAAATAACAGAAAACATAGAAAGTGTTATGCACAACTATATTTTTTGATAGTTTATAGCATGGTTTGATTACATTTTTTCAAAGAAGCATTCTAACATCTGTCTAACATTTAAATAATGACTTGTGAGTGGAAATCCCCTATGGAGGCAATACAAAAACACAGGAACACAATGGTCCACTATGATCTGACATAACAGCAAAACAGGGAACATGCAGCAACCCACTATTTCTGAAATGGCCTTTAAATTACCTTTCAGAACCCACCTGAGAAGGCGTAGCAATAAATGCACTTCCATATAATCACTGATGTTGGTTTAAATCTTTTTGTCTGGGCCTATAAAGCTGAGAATTGTGAGCTATGTGTTTTGTCTGTTCCCTAAAGATGTTTTTTTTTTTTTTTAAATCAGTAAATATCTCTGAAGCTCAAAGCAGAAACATTGCAATCCTGATCCAGAAAATAGCTGTTTCTCACTTCCCAAACATCCACCTAGTGAGTATTATGTAACACTTTTTCTAAGTTATTGTATGCTTTCAATGATTTTATATTTTGTGATATACCAACACATTTACATATATAAACATCAGACAAGTGACAACACATTTAACTCTTTTACCCCTAAATAAAAAAACTGTGCAACTAACCAACGGTTCCATTAATAGTTGGACTCAGCTGACTGAGTCCAACTATTTTTAATGTAATCTCAGAATTAATACAACTGTTCTGTCAAGGCCCCAGAGGTTTGTTAGAAAACATTAGTGGAGAAAGATGCTCTAACCAGATTAGACCACAATTGCACAATTGGTGGCTAGATAGAAAATTCTGTCTGACCAACACAATGTAAAAACCATGGAGCACAAAACCTGTTGGATGATGACACATGAGATTGGGGCAGAAATGTATTTTCCAGCAGGACTACAATCCTGAACATACAGCCAGAGCTATAAAGTAATGGTTTAGATTAGCAGTATGCAACGTTTACAATCCAAAGAGAAATTATTTCCCTCAATTCTGTTTATTTAGAGACCCAGATGTTATATTACCTTTTTAAAAAAGGAAACTGTATAATTTTTGATAATCATCTTCAATTTTTTTCTAAAGAGCCACTATTTTATTAGAATGTTTAGGTTTGTATAATTTGTTTCTGTGGGATGTTAATATTTGTGAAAATTAGTTTTTTTTTAAAGAAACTGAAACATAGAGTAAAAGAAGACATAACTGTTACTTTTCGGGTTATTCTATTGTGGAAATTAAATTTATTTATTTATTTATTGACAAACCTGTAAAATTGGCAAATCCTTCCCTTAGTATTATATTTATATTTAAAAGCATTCCATTTTTTTATTTATCATTTCCAGTCAAAGTTATTAAGAAGGTCCGAAGAGCCATTTGCAGCTCCAGAGCTGCAGGTTTCAGACCCCTGGTTTAGATGAAAGCATATTGATTTCTTATAATGGTTGAAACCTAAATCTAATTGAGAGTCTTTGGCAGTGCTGGATAACTGCCTCTCCGTCCAATCTGGAGCTATTTTTGCAAACATGAGTGAGCAGATATTTCAGCCAGTAGATGTGCAAAGCTGTTAGGAAGACAAAGCAGACATTTGGGGTAATTACAGCAAAAGGTGGTCCTATGCTCAATTGACTCAGTGGCTGAATACTAATGCAAGCCGCAGTTTCTTGTCCAAAAATTAAATCAGCTGCTTATATCCTTACAAATTTTGGTAGATGCAAACCATCTTTAAAATGATAGACTTTTCAAAAGCCAGCATATTTTTTGACTATTCTTTGCTATTTTTCACAATCTGCCTAAAGTTTTTTGTAATTACTGGTCCAATAGAACTTAACAAGACAAAATGACAAGCTCAGGGCTAAATTTAATCTTTTAATCTTAAACTGGTTTCTTTCCCTTGTGTGACTAGATTTAGTTTTCCAGACTGAACACCAACATTTAAGAAAGGAATCCTCAGATTTGATTAACAAAGTCACTGGGACATCTTTCTGGCAGATTTTAAGGGATGCAGCCTTCGTTTGACTAACCTTTCAGGCAAAAATAGTACAGCATACAGCTTTATATGTGTTGGCACTAGTGGCAAGACCTCTTGAAAACCCTTAAATAAATTTACATTTTATGACTGAAGAATTAAAAGCTAAGATCAATGTAGCCTTCTAATTTCCAGTGGGGAAAAGCCCTACAAATATTTTTTTTAACAAATCACTTGTGCTGTAGTCAGAGATATTCAGTGAATTCCTTAAATAAATGTAATGCATACTTTACTTTTAACGTTGATCATACTGTTTAGAAACCTTAATTTAATCATCCGAGACATCTGATTTGTCTGGGACTTTATAAATGTAATCTAACACAGAGGCCCATTTGTCTTAGCATACCCTCAAAATGGCAGTAGCTTACATAATCAATATCAGATTAGAACATTTTAGTGTGGTCTGATGAATCTTGTCTACAGCTGCAACATTGAGTGGATAGGGTCAGAATTTGGCGTAAATAAGGTGAACCAAATGCCGTATCCTGCGTTGTATCAACAATCCATGTTGATGGTTGCAGTGTAATGGTGTGGGGGATATTTTTTTGAAACACTTTGGACCTCTTCATAATATTGGAGTATTGTTTAAACAACAAAGCTTTCTTAAGTATTGTTACAGACCATCTTCATCCCTTTAGGACCCCAATGTATCCGTCTTCTGATGGTTACTTCCAGCAGTGTAATGTACCACATCACAAAGCTCAACTCATTTCAAACCAGTTTACCTTCATACCAATGTGTTCACCGTACTCGAATGGTTGTTTTCTGAAAGTTTGTTCCAGTTTAACAAAGCATAAAAACTGAATGTTGGTCCTCTACATTTGGTGGCTGGTATATTTATGTATATATAAAGTGGATAACCTGGACTGAATTATTGTACAGTTATTCCATATTTTAAGCATAGTTTGAATTTGAGAAGAAAATAAGGAAATAAATCCAGATTCTTACTTTATTCCAAAATACAATTGAAGTTGTCTTTTCTCAAAGCGATCCATTCTCGTTAACCCAATATTTTGTTCTCTAAGGTGAGAGCAGAAGGTGGGGCTCGCCCAGGGCTGCATTCATTCAAAAAGAAAAAATACTGTTCCTTGCAGCAACATGTTTCTCTTTGCCTTTTTGTATTGGTGGGTAAGAACATGTAAATGAGCAGTCCTCGTAACCTGGAGGCTAATATATAACAGCTGGAGCCTGGCTAATGGCTGGCCTGTGTGTTCTGGATGGACAGATGGACGGGTGGAAAACCCATTCCTCTGATGTCTCTTCCTTTCCTTCATGCCCCACTGACCTCACGTCAATCACAATCTCACTCTCTGTGTGTCTTTGACATCCATCTGCTTGTAGCAAGGATTCGTGTCAAACAGCAGTTTAGATTTGAGATGATGGGCTTTTTAATTCACTCTAACACTGAGAAAACAAATGGATGTCCTCTTTTCTCTTAATATATAGGGCAAAGTGTCCTAAAGGAGAAAGGAAAGTCATTCAGACATCCACATGCATGTAATGCCCATAATAAAAATATGCCAAACTGATTGCATGAAAGATACTTGAGAGTTGAATAATGTTTGTGTAGGTTCTAATAAGACAAGAGGATAGATAATGAGAGGAACAAAGACTTTTTTTTATGTATTTTTTTAGACTTTAGTTGCCTTTATTGAACAGCATATGGGCAAGAAATGCAGAGAGGTGAGAAGGGGAAGACATGCAGCAAATGCCTGAGACCGGGAATCAAATCCTGGATGACCACCACACGATACACATGCTTTACCAACTCAGTCACCCAGCACCCAAGAGAAAGGGAGGCTTAATTTTAGGAAGAAAGTCTCATTCTTTTACCCGTCCTCAGATTATTCCAGACATTGTTTTATTTGAGAATTCAATCTCACAAAGCAATTTTTAGATAAAATTTATATGTGTAAGAAATGTATGCCAAGTTTATTCTCAAGGATTAATTAAATGCAGTCATGTGCTACTGGTTCGACCTGTTTGACCAAATTCATCTGTCAAATTTGAACCACTGAGCAAATTCATTATTCATGCATCCCAATGATCTGGTGATGGATTGGAGCTATTGCGCTATTCCCGGAACACTTTGTCTCATATATTTATCAGAACAACCTTCTCTCTTCCCTTGCTCTGTCTCTACCCCATTTCTCCTTCACTTTCTCTCTTTCCCTGGTTTTCTGAGTGAGTTTTTCCCCTTCCTTCCTTTGCCAAAAGTTCCATCTTAAATCTCATTATTGCCCCCACCTGCCAGTAGGCATCAGGCTTTAGATGTTCAACACTGAGTGGCAGTGGAGCTGTGCAAGTTCAACCAACTGTACAAAGCATTATTTCAAAGACAACTCAACAGACTGCCTTGGTTTGACACAAAAAATGGTTCATGTATTCACCACATCTTGGTTGGACTCTTGCAAACGTTGGATGCTCAACCCGATCTTTAAAGTCATTACACTTGATCCAGAACACTGCAGCAGCTATTGCTTTCTTTGTACACCTTAGTCCTCCCTTTATATCCACTTTGTACTTCAAAATTATTGAAATTTTTTGTGGCATTGCCCTAAAGTGTTCAGTTTGACACATTGTTAGTTTGTAGTGTCTTATTCATTGACTGAAGACTGTAAACTAATTAGGATTTTAGTCTTCTGTAGTAATTTGCTTTTCAAGTAAGTTTAAAAACCCTATACTTCTGTACAAACATGTGCATTGTATAAATATATACTTACAACATATTAATTTATTGAAAGAATATGAAAGCAGAGGAACAATTGTAAAACTTTAAGATGGCATAAGCCTTTGTTTAAAAATGCTGTAACTTACCCAATTTCAAAGTCCAACAGTTCTCTTTGACCTGAACTATAAATGAGCTATTACAAAGATTAAAATATTTCAGTAATTTTTAAATGTTAGGTCAAGTAATTGGGGAATTTTCCTCTTGAATTCACTCTGCTGCTGTAGCTAAAAGGTGGTGACTCTCCTGGCCAGTATGGTGTTTGCTTTAGGACTGACTGCAGAAAGCTTTCCTCACTCAAAGCCGTGAGTCGCTACTATCTGGTGCTCCGTAGGATTTTTGTTGCGCCTTTTTGCTCAAGTTAAATTAGACTACATGCATGCAGCCATATCATATACCAGTGAGTTTAAACTTTCCCAGATGGATATCTGGATTCTGATGGCATTCTTGTTGAGATCAGAAAATCTTCAGCCTTTGTGCAATAGAATGCACCATCAGTGTTCTTTTATTCATGCCAATTAATTCTGTTATTCCTGTCAATCTAAATTACTTTCTGTTTAGTTCTTATCTATTTTTCATTCATATAAAAGGCATTTGATAAAATATTCTGATTGCATTTTTTTTTTCCAACAAAATTTTGACCAGCAGGACTAGGAACTCCAACTCAATCTAACGCCAAGTCTCCATTTCTCGTTTTCTACTTAGACGTATCAGCAAGGTGTTGGCAATCATCACGTTAGGCAACCCTATGTTTTGCTTGACCTATTCTTCCCCCTCATTCTATATTCATGAAGAGAAAGAGACAAGTCAGTGCGGATTGCAGGGTGTTGATGACACTTCACTGTTGAATACCAGGTCAGAATGGGGTCAACTCCTTGTGTAATTGATGATGCCGTCATTACAAGAGACGACGAGGCTGGAGGAAACCTGGTGAGTTATGACTCTGATTCTGATCAGATGTGAAATCTTATCTCCTCACATTAGCCTGCCAGGGTTATTATCTGTGGCACCAGATCCAGATATACTGCTTGGTCAGCTGAGCTATAAACACACATACGCGGTGTAGATAGTTAAGCTCTGCGTGTACAAGTAAAACACAAGGAAGGGATTACGGAAAGAGAGCTTTTACCTTCTGACATACAGTTCACTGGGTTCACTCACTCGCAGGGGGATTGATAGTCATGGCTGCGTGTGGAGAGACTGAGCGGATTGCCCCGGTAACCGCATCTGTCAGATCAGCGAAAACAGCGAGTTTATCAGCCCAAAATTGACTGTAGGCTAAGGACTCTTAGCCTGGAGTTCTGTGCACCAGCCTCCACTAAAAAGGCCCTGAGGTGCAGCCTAATGGATATGACGTCAACATGAAGAGGGTGGAGGATGGCCATTAAAAAGCGCATTAGGGCAATAAAAATGACCACTTGTGTGTCTCTGTCAGTTTATTTGCGCTGTTCAGGAAGGAGGGTCATGTGGATGATTTTACACATAAAAAACTATGTCTGCAATGCTCTGGATTTGTTGAGAGGTACTTTCTGTTTCATTAAAGATTCTTCATTTAGGCAGCAGAAAGGGAGAGATCCTTAGTGTGTTTGTCTGTCAGGTGACCCTTGGCTGAAAGAGGATCCACACAAGTATGAATAATAAAACAGTCATGTTGTGCCTCAACTGCACAGACTTGAGCGCAAATATTGCCGCAAACCTGACACACATGTACATTTCTACAGTTGTTTGGTGGATGAACAATGCCTTAAGAAATTTGCTTTCGTGTAATGCGCCAAAGAAATGGGAACGTTGTTATGGAAGACGGAGCTTAATGTCTGCAGATCGCTGCACAAGAAGAGATAGTGCTGCGTCAGTTTGTTGGTTGTGTAGAAGAAAGCTGAATAGGTTTTGCTTATGTGAATTCACTGCTTTAAAAGTGAAGGCCAGTAATGAATTCAGCTCACCTAACTTCCTCAGCTTCCGAGCGACCTCACTTCTCAATCATTCTCAATGGGATCCTCTCAGTTATAGTGCCATTATTTTTAGCCCTCTATAATTTCAGCTGTCGGCCTCTTGAGGAATTACAGATTGAACTTTGAATTAAGACAGACGGGTGTTGGGACAGAGTGAAATTTTAAGATCATGTAAACATAAAGGTGTGCCAGCACACGTTAACTTTTAGTTGTATGATTTCTTGTTGTTTTCAATTTAATTAGTTTTTTCTTATAAAGTACCAGTTGACATCACATGTCCTCTGAATTATGTTTAATCATATAAAAAGATTCCAAGTCAGTTATGTACGTTCCATTTGATCCTATTTAATAAAAAACAATGCAGTCGATTACAGTCTATTATTAAAATGGGTTAAAACCATTTTTTGTCTAAGGAAACCCAGCAGACTGCATCGAGGCATTGACTTGCAACATTCATCCCTTCTGGATGAGCATGTGGTGACAGTGGAGAGTCACATGAGATGAAATCAAATATTTATTTACTTTGAACATGAAAAAAACAGATGTCAGCGAGAAAAGTATCAAAACAAATAGGAATAGAAATCAGACATAAACAAAACCTTCATATCCATCTCAAAAAGGAGCAGGACAAAGCCAATCCTTTGTCATTAATTTTGCGGCAAACCCTCATTCTAAGCTTGAGCTCAGTGTGTACAGTCGTCTGAAACATCTGACTGAAGGTTTGAGAAGCTAGAGCATTCACACACAAAAAAACAACACAGAAATACTGATCTATTAGTACTATTTATATTTTCTTTGAAAAAGAAAAGCAAAAAGTTAACAGCAATAGTAGCTCCTTTAGTGGCTTTATTTAGGGCAGAAATACATGCAAGCTCATGAGACCTGAGTCAGTTTCCAAGTCCATAGGATGAAAGACGGCACATGTAGTTACAAAAGTTCAGTGAATAAAAATGGATCTCTGTTGTTTAGGAGAGAGACAGGGTTAAACACTGATTGACAGAAGGAGAGCATTAGGTTGTTGGCAGGAGCAGGCCCTCTCAAGAAATTTGTCACATATAAACAGAAAGCTTGACCAGGTGTAGCTGTTTTGAAGAGTAAAGAGTGCAAACATAAAGTTGAGAGCTGAAACAATGGCTGATGATGCAAAATTGGAGAGAAGGAGGAAAATGGAGCAAAGACAGGAGAAGTGGTCAGTATGTCTTCCAGCAGCCCTAAGGCCCTAGGAGCATAACTACAGACTTTTACAGTTTTGGTCTGCACTCTGATAAATTATGAAATATTTTTTACTTCAGTAGATAATTTATTAATCTCTTCAATAAAACAGTACAATACTAGATGAATGTTAATGGACGTCACAAGCTTCCAATCCTTTAAACTAATTAGTGACAGAAGATTTATAAAGTAGTTTTAACTATTTTTTTTAAATTGTAAAAATTCTTTTTGTCTTTGTCTGTATTTGTTTTATTTCAATGTAATGCAAATATTAAGCATATATGAATATATATTTCAATGTAATGTAAACCAAAACATTTTTTATTGTACTTTACCTTTATATGTTGATCAGCATTTCAAGGAATTTCTAAGTAGTAATTCAAGAACTTCTGTTTCACAATAGCTTTAATTTAACATAACATATTAAAGTCCATAGCAAAATTTATGTGACCATTACCCAGAGTGAACAAGATGGTGGTGGAGGCAAAAAAAAAAAACGCTAAAGCTAGACCTGGCACAGGTTGTAAGAATTTTGATCAGGCAGTTACTGGTCAGGCAGAGCAAGCTGATGTTGGTCAGCAGCTGATTACTCTTTTCGTCTGTAATCAAAATCGAACTGTTCCTTGATTCTTGAAGGAAAAATGCATTCCAATGTTGCACAACTTGATGCTTATTGATGAGATTCTGGTCACTTTTGGGAAGAGAGGAGTATGTAAGCACACACCCAAACAGACTGATTTCTCTGTATAGTGGTCCTCCTTATTCTATCAACAGAAAGCTGACATACCGGTGCATCCTTTGGCTCTATCTGGCTGGTCTTGAATGAAAACATAAAACTAAGTTTCTTGGAAAATGTTAGTTCTGACCACAAAGATGACCAAAAAAAGAGACACTGTTCAGCAAAATCTGTTCAGCATTAAGAAGTATCCTTAAACAGAAACTGAAATACATGCGAACTCACTCACTGAGACAATCAAGTAAAACAAGAGATTGAGTGCTGCAGCGCAGTTATTAATTCAGCCTTCTGAGCTTTGCCGCTGCAAAACTCAAGCCTGTGCAATCAAATCTTCATGGAAGGCAGCCGTTATGTAACTGGTCCATTGCTGAAGGTGACAGCGAGACCCACACAAATGTAGCTTTCAGCACATGCTTGCTCTACATCTTTGTGTATGGTCTGTTTTCTCAACCGTCTGACTTGGACTGTGAGACACCCCTGGCCCCCGCCTGGCAGAACCAGAGGAGAACAAGAGACTTGGCAGCTGAGTTTTTCTTTTTTTTTCTTTCCTGCCATCTGTTTCTGTGGTCAGTCTGAACCTAAACCCTTCAACACACACCGATAAACAATCCCATCGCTTTCCTGTCAGTTTTCACATGTCCTGCATTTCATCATGCCTCGAGCATCTGGCTACCCAGACTGCTGTGTCCCCTGGCCATGTGTCTGGACTTCTGTTCAGAGGTTCTGGGCTTTCAAGGAGAGTGAAAAAGAGAGAGAGTGGGGGGCCAGATGCTGATGCTGGCCATAGGGAGTTGGGGAGGACTCATATCGATTCATATCCACCAGCAACACACTAGAAAAGCTGCTTTCATAATCCTCCCCTTAAATAATTCAGTACTCACCCTCAAAATTTCATCAGCACCTACATATAGAGAACAATCTCCCCCACAGCAGCTGCAGCAGAAAAAAAGAAAGGAAGGGAGTGATGAGGCTGCAGAGGAGTGAGCAGGTGGAAGATATTTGGTTCATAATCCTCCTATCAAAGCTCAAAATCAGCAATCAGTGAGCAACACAGGCATGTCTGTAGCTGATGTTTTTACATGACTGTGGCAAATTAGACAGTTTTATCATGTTAAATATCAAAGTTAATGACAGTACGGCTCAACTAATGGTTGGAAGGAAAAAAATCTGAAAAAAAAAAACTCAATAGAAATATGGCAGGACAATTGCAATGTTGTATTTGAATAAACCATGAATCAGGTGTAGCAATTTCCTTTGGACAAATGTGACAAAAGTAGACATATTTAGCCATACTATACAGCATGTTTGGCATAAAGCTGATACAGACTCGGCAAAACTACCTCATATCATTTGTCAAGCATAGATCGAGAGAGGTGATGGTTCGGGGTTATTTTAGCGGTGTTGATGTCATTGAGTCGACTGTGATCTCTTCTTTATACCAAAGCATCCTAGAATCAAGGGTGAACCCATCTGTCTGGCAGGTATAGTTAGCCACAATCAATCCCTCAGCTGGTTAATGGCCCTCCGCACACCAGCAAATACACAACAGAACTACTGAAAAAGAAAACATTTGATGTGTTGCAACGGACTTGCCAAAGTCGAGATCTCAGCCTGAAAGTGATGAAGAACTTTAATAGTAGATTCAAGCCTCATACTCTGTTCCACTGCCAAGTCTGTGTCATGTAATCTGTATCTACCAGGGGAACCAACTCTCACTGTTTTGGAGTGAGACTGTATACTTGAGCACTACCCAGGTATACAGCTGGAAATTCAGTTTTAGACAGGAAATAAAGATATGTAAGATATGTAGTGACATTGGCACTACCTTCCTCAGTACCTAACCTAACCCTAAAGTATTAACTATGCAGCTTGTTCTTTTACTTTCATAAAAAGTAATTGATGAGGCTCAACTAACATACATTATGCTGGATATATCTGTCTATCCTAAAATTGTCAGCAGTGGCAGTTTTTGGCAGCAAATACACTGGAAGTTGAAAGTTAAAACTATGGAAACTAAGGATTTAATTTGTCTAACAATGTTAATAGCATATAATAAAACTAACTTTAATTGCAAACAACTGCTAAGAGCCATTTCATTTAGGAACAAGTTGGAGATTGTTACTAAAGGGCAACACCCTGCATTATAGTGTTTCAGGCTTGCAGGGCTTTTACTTGACTCATACCAGAAAGCAGGATTGCAACAGGAAATACTTATTTTGTTTTGATGATCTTTCTGAGAGTCTTAAACAATTATTAAACAAGTTTCATCAAGGTAATGTCCTTACCAGACTTGAGATAATGTGAGATTTGAATGCTTTAGCATCGTTTTACAAAGTCATTAGTCGCCCTTTGTGACGGCAAATAGACACAGCAGTGATGCTAAAACAAATATTAGGAGTTTTCTCACCTTTGTATTACAGAATTACTTGTAGAGTATGCTCAAATAATAATTATGTATATTATTTGTAATAGGTTGCTTCAGTTCCATCCTACTAATCAAAGTTTTGGTAAACTAAACTAAAACTTTAGTAACAAGAATTTAGTAACAAAAAGCATAATTTTTATTGAAAAAGACTTAAAATTTTTTTCTACAGCTACCATTGTGGCAGAATTTTCCTTTTGTGTAGACAATTGTCACCTTGTCATATCCTCCCATGCCTCAGATGACACAACTACACTAAATTTACTCTGTTTCCTTGTGTCACATTGAGGAATCCAGGTGAACAGCATGCTGGCAAATGAACTCTGTGTCATAGCAATTGATTTGACAATCCTCACCTCATCTCCCCAACTGTTCTTGGCTGAAAACTCCTAAACAATTCCTATCTAGTGAAGTGACAAGATCTGAAACACTGATAGCTGTCAGCTCCCACATTGCAGGGACATATTACGTATTCAGCATCTCAGACAGTGTTAAAATATGTGAGAAATGTCAGACAGAGCAGAATTGCAGAACAAGCCAAAGCAGTAACTGCTGTGTTTCACCTTCCGTTCCTGATTGAACAGCAACATGGATCAGTAGCTGATTAATCAGCAGAGGAAGTGTCAAAAAATGTTGGTGTATGTTTTAATCTAATTTGACAGTCTTACATGAAATAAAAAACATTTAGAAGAAATGCATGTGAAAGAACACATTGCTGTAAATTTTATCTCATAGAATTTCTAACCCTTAATTAAAATCTTGCCATTTAAGTTTAATGGCTGAACGTAATCCTTACAGATGTAGTAATGTTTTAACTCTGCCAGTTTAGATTATCTTTAGATAATAGTAGCAAATCCAAAACCCTCCCACACCTCTTGATTTACTTAATTTTTTAAATAAGACATGAAGTCAATTTGTACGTTTTAAATGAACATCTTGAGCAGAACATTGCTTTTTGTTTCCCTTTGTTTAAACTCTTGACAAAGAGATCCTGGATGCCGCTGTTGGTTGTGGTTTTGTTATATTTAGTTAAACATAAGAGCCGTATTGATCTGCTGCAACAAAGCAACTGCACATTTTCCAGGGTCCGTTAGGTTTTACTTATATATAAATAATACAATGTTTTTTACTGATGGTACCATTTTTCACTCTTAAAATAGCAACTATCTAACGAGCAGGTCAGATGTTTTCGTGTACTCAACATTGGCATGAGTTCCATGTTAATTTTAGCCTTTGTATATTTAATTAATTTGCTTTTAGCAAGTTACATACACTAATTCTGCTTTTGTAGCTACCAATGATGTCATTAACCCACTGTTCTTATTAAAAAAAACAAGCTCATTTAACTTATTTTGTTTTATAACATGATTTTAACATTTAGGCATAGACTAGACATTTTAATATAATTCAAATCAGGATTTTTCCAGTGGCTGAATATTAGTTTACCGTACCTAAAGCACTTTAATGTGTGTTTGGGAACATTGCTCATTGAAGAACTTTACTTTGAATAGTACCACTGGCTCCAGCATGATACTGTCACCACTGTGCTTGACAGTCCTCTCAGTTTGAAAGCTTCAGTTTGACTTCTTTAAACTTTAGTGTGCCATATAGCTTAATCATTGATCAATCTGGAATAGTTCTAATCCCAAACCCTATTTTAACTGAGCTCTACCATTTCTAATCATAAGAATCATCCAGTTAGAATTATGCCAGGACTGTAGTGAAGTTAAGAGAAGATTTGTGATTTCTTTACTTTTTGCTAAGGTTACTTTTATCTGAGGATTAGCAGTCATGTATGCTTGTATATGAGCTTGTATTTAACATTTGGAAATTAAATCTATTAGTAGAATATAAACCCGTACACTCCATTCTTAACATCATTTAAGCTATTTGTTTTAATTACTGTACACAGTCCCCCAAAATGAATAGCGCACATGTAAGATTAACAGTCAAAATGAAATGCAGATCATTTGTGTTATGAAAGGCACTGTTTATAACTATTTATTTATTTTTCTGTTTCTATTTTGTTGCTACCTAGCTTACTAGCTATCTGCCTTGGCATCTGTATTGTTCACAGTTTATTTATACAGCACAAGTTTACAACAAATATCATCTCTGCGTACGTTACAAGACGAGACCTGTTCAAATCCAGCAACATAGAATCCACACACTTGTCACACAAGTATGTTTAAAGACAGTAAATCAACCAATGTGATTTTGTGTCCGTCTTATTGTTGAAGCATGAAAAGCTTTCCTGATCACATTCAACGCAATTTTTGTTCATTATTACCCTGGAGGACCTAAGAGTCCTAACAAAAGAATTAATGCCCAAACATTTGGACATCTGTTGAGTGGGTGTTTGTTCATTAGCATGCCAAAAAGCAAATAAAGAGGATAATGAACCATGCTATCATGTACATAATTTCCACAGCTTGCCGATATCAGTCACATTCAAGCATCTGATAACCTGCACCAATGCACACACAGAGAAACACTGCTGCACTCTGCCAATTTTATTTTTACACCAGCTCAAGTCATGCGGAATTGAGGTTAAAGCTTCAGAGGCAGTGGGATTCTCATCTGCCGTTTCTGCAGACTGACCCAAATATAGCAGGCTTTTATCTGGTCATGTATGAGCAGCAGTTCTTTTTTTTTTTTTTTTTTTTAAGCTGGCGAAACAAAGATGGAACCTATCTTACATTTTTCTTTGTTTTATGTTTGTGTATTGTTCAAAATCGCAACATGAGAGCCCTAAGTGATTCTCGTGCATGATAACATTTTGTTTCTCAGATGTATTCTTAGAATTAGAGTCAGAAGGCCATGAAAATGAATCCTTACACTGTCTTGAAAGTTCATTTACTTTGGTAATTCAAATTAAAAAGTGCTTTTCATGTATTATATAAATTATTTTTACTCTGAGTTAAATAGTTGAAGTGTATATCTCTAAACAGTTACATTTTTAAAGTTTACAGCTAATGAGAGCCTAAACTTCAGTTTTTCAGAAAATGAAGATATTACATAGCACAAATAAAGATTTGACTGTTGTCCAGTAGAGACTCACAGACACCATCCAAAAGATGGATAAGGCATGAGAAGCCATTCCAAAGAAGCTTGGTGCTTACAGAATATCGCATGAAGTGAAAAGTTTAGTGGAAGGAAGAAATGTGGTAGAAAAGCAACAGGGATCACAGCAGCCTTGAGAGGACTGAGAAGCCAAACCTATTCAAGGGTTCGGTAGAGATTCATAAGGACTGCGACTGAAGTCTTTGCTTCAAGAACCCACGCACACAGGTGTATCTAGAAGTTGCACGCAAACTGCTGTATTCCTTGTGATACACTAGAGAGGATCAGAACTCACCTACTCGGGACGAAGAGAAAAGGAATATGTTGCATAGTTGTCTAAGGTTCTATTTTCAGAAGAACATTTAAAATTATACTTGAGCATTAAGGTGTTTGGATAAAGAATAGAGTGGTTCAGAATCTGTTGGTGTTGGTTGATTGTGTCTTATTAAGTCCAAAGTCCGCATAGTTTCTAGCAGGAAAGTTATCTGAGTTGTGCGGTAATGTCATTTTCTCTAATTAATTAAAGTCATATGAGAAGAAAAGTCTTTGTACCTGTATGTCCAAGTAGATATGATCTTTAACAGTTAAGTTTGTGTTTTTAACACTGTATTCTCTTTGTATATGTTGCACTGGGCTGTAAATGTGTTGTGCACGTTGCTCATTCCAGTTCCTGTTGAGGCGCATTGTACACCATCGAGTATGTTTTTAGTGTCTCCAGAGGGAAAAAGTAACCCAGTGGGAGTTGGGGACAGGAAACTCCAATGATGACTTACAGCTTTCTTTGGTGTAAACTATGTGTTGAAAAAAACCTCAACACATTCCCTGTGAGCCTCCTTTGTTTTTATCTTTAACATCTCCCACTCCTCTTTAAATTCCTCTTTTTCGTCTGACCATTTTTTTCAGTGACGAGTAATCTAACACGTTGCTATTTCAAATCCAATAGTCAGACTACAGTTACTTATCGAAATCACTTTGTGTTACTGTGCGTTACTATCTTCTTTTGGAATCTATTTGTAATTGTATTTCCTCTACGCGTCTTGTCAAGTAACCGACGTCTCTATGAGACGGTATCAGCAGCAACAGAAATGTAAACAATGGTGGGAGGAGGGAGACGTGTGTTTTGATGGTGGAAAAACAGGAACTTGTTTGAGTTTCTGTCGCCAAGTCTTATTATTATAAGCGGCTTTGGGCTTTTCTTTTTTTTAAAGTCGCTTGCAAATTTAATGCGTCGCGGGTTGTGCCTTTTTGGGCTCGTTTTTGAACGTGAAGTTGCTCATTTGGGCTTGGACATAAGCAGAGACTCATAAGAAATCCCA